>JAOTQJ010057919.1:0-13984 GCA_025642045.1 Solanum sejunctum
GAATAATACATAAACATACATGATGCTATACTGTGGATTTAAACTGCTTCTCGTGCTTTTAGTGAGAGGAAACTGACAATCAAAATAGAGGCATCTCAATCCATATTAGAGTAGGGATGAGGGTACAAACTAACCTAGCTTGGTACTAACATAGTGATGTTAACCCGACAAACTTACAATACATGAGGAAAGAAAAAAAACAGCATAAAGAAATCAATCTTTCTTGTTCAGAACACAAAATGACTAAGAGAGCTTGACCTTTTAGTTTTATCAACTGTAAATCAGAAATCCCAGGAACGGATGCCACTCTTGATATTTATAGCATCAAATAATCAAGCTAATCATTCTTTTCGAACAGATAAGAGAATTTTTCCCAACAAGTACTAAGCAAAGAAAATGAGTGCATAGACAAAAAGCGTGAGCCAAACTTTCAAATATTCAGAAACCTCATTCAGTAATCTTCTTGTGACTTATAGCTTGGTCTTTCAAAGATAACAAATGATGGAAGCATGATAGTCCGATTATGATTCAAACAAGTCATATTCCCATACTAACATGGCATGAAATTGCCACTTATAATCATGTTGACAGGCTACGTTCATACAACAATAAGATTGCAGCATCTAATAACACCCAGAACATGGATACTATCAATTTCATATTCAGTATAACAAGCAAACCCAGAAATGTATTAACGATCAGATAATAGTAGCACCATCACGTGAATTCTCACGACAGGATATCTCTGGCCAAAACAAACATATGTGAACATGACAACTTTGACATAGCTATAGATTCACATTCGGCTATAATATATATAAGGCTTGAATAAGAAGTGAGATAGGGGTATTACCTTTTTTGGGGCAGTGAACTGAGACAACGACCTTGACTAAGCTGAACTTACCACAACGAATCAATTTGTCCACCCCGACTAACAGCTAAGAATCCAAGAACCTCCCAAGAATCAACGAGTTTTTGGAAAACGAATTTGAAGGGAAATTAACAGTAGTTGATTGCCAAAATTCAAAATAGTTGTAGAAATCAACTAGTTTTTTTGCTCAGATTTTCTAAATGGCTCCTGGAATCTCCTTTGATTTTCCCCCCTTTTTCTCAGTTCAAAAAACTAATTATATGGCTGAAAATAGAGCAACGACTCTATTCAACAGGGGAGTATGGACTTCTGGACTTGGCAGGCACGCGTGAGGTGGTGCGGTGTCATCTTTGACAGAAGAATTGTGGGTGCGATCTTGGTAGTGTGGTGTCGGCTTTGACAGCTTTGTTGGTCGGGTTTTCTGTGTTCAAAAGGAGAAGAAAAGGGAAAGAAATGGGAAAGCGGTCGGCGGTGGGTCGAGGAATGAAGGGACGACGGTGAGCTTGACGAAAGGGATCGACGGCGGTTGCGCCGGTTTAGGGTTGAGGGAAAGGGGAAAAATGGTGAAGAAAGTGAGGGCGGAGGAGATATAAGGGGTGCGTGGCCCTCCTGCGCCCGTTTTAAACATATTTGTTTTAATAATTGTTTAAAAATAGTTAAAAACGAAATAAACATGCGATGATTAATTTGACACCGTGGGGGGTAAAAGTTGGGTGTCAACAATATTAAAAAGATGATTTTGTATAAAATGAAATCTTTTAATGAAGGGAAAAAAGTTCAAACAACATTTTTTAAGGATCTTCACACTTTTAATGTAGAAAGAAGATTACGAAAAACTTATTAAGTAAGAGGTACATATTATTTTATATTAAATAGTCAATAAAATCTGAAAGGCTTACTCAAGTATTTGTAATGACCCTTAAGGTCATTTATGTTGTTCCGCAAATATTTTATTAGTCTGACAATTTTCATAACGACCTCGGTCTAGTTATGACTGGTTGACACCAATTGTTCGATTGTGGGGTGGCATGTTCGACATTTATGCAGTGTTTCGAGTTTGTTACCGTAAAATGAATTTTTAGGCAAAGTCCTAATAAATGGCCTCAAAGTTGAATTGACGATTCCATAAGCTCTAGATTGGACAAATTAGGCAAGGAGCATGTTAGGTATAGGAGGACATTTCGTTTGATTTCTGGAGCTTTCGGGTGTACTTTGGTCCTTTTGGTAGACTTCGATATTGAGAAATGGAACCCATATTAGGATAAGAGGACCTCCAATGGAAATTTTGACTACACCGTTGAGTCCGAAATGCCATTTTCGATCAGATTTCGTATATGGATTGTATTTTGGTGACTTCGGATGAGGCTGGAACATCGAAATTAAGTTTGAGCAGTTGTGGAACGCCAAAGGTGGTGGATGACTTGGGCTAATGAGGGATGCCATGTGGCGGCGGTTAGAATTTAAAATATATATATATAAAATGTGAAAATTTACAGAAATTTTCCAGAAGCAAAAACGTAAACAATCTAGTTCATACGCGCACATTTTGGACTTGATTTCTCTATCGTTTTTGAATTGGTTTGGGTGTTTCAAAAGCTTAACTTGCATAATTTTCCGAGAAGAACATTGTGGGAGCTTCAAAAAATGCTTTTGCACACTATTTGAGGTAAAAATGATCGTTTTTCTGCAGTTACATATTCTGATTTTGAAACATTCAAAATGTGTTTTCTTATCCATTTTGGGTCCAATTTTGGTAAAATTTGGGTCTATGCTGTATATTTTTGCGAGGCGCATGCTGTGATAATGTTGGAATTAATTGATAAGGCTCCATTTGGCTGAAAAATCCCATTTTAGCTATTGTCATATTGTACTTTTTTTTGGAAACTTTGCATTATGATATCTCAGTCGTTTCTTATCAGAACTAAGTAAAATTTAAGTCGAAACTGTGCTACTTTTCAATACCTACGCTGTGGTATGCTCGGATTCTTCTAATTTAACTATATTTTATCATAATCTGGAGAGAAAGATGCTAGATAATGTGTATAAGTCGATAAGAAATGTCACTTAATTTTTGGATTGTTTTGGGAATCGTTTTGGGTTCAATTTTTGGCTATAGACTTGGGATGGTATAAGAATTATTTTACGGGGGTTGGTTTGGTGTTTTGAGCGCGGGACCCACTTTCCCCGTTTTAGTCACAATTATCGTACCTTATCCCTTATTGAGACATTATAGACAAAACAACCGTATTGATGTTGTGGCTCATGTTTTCACGGTTGAAAGATTTGAGGAAGCTGTCAGAAGGGGAAAAGCTCGCATAGACTGATCTGTAGTGCGTGAATTTATTTTCAAGGTATGATAGGCTTTCCTTACCTCTAGACTGAGCTGAAATACATGTATATTGGGAATTGTTGTTGTTGGAAGTCCTGGTTAGCATATGTATATATGTCGTGAGGTTGATTGTTAGTTATATTTTCGGTTATGCATTTTAACACTGTTGTCATGATCTATTAACACTTGTCTTCCTAGTTAGTCGTTGTATTTAGCATATGGGGTAACTATGATTATTCTGGGATACTTGTGGTTGTTCTGGACTGTACTATTGTGATCACTATAGTAGCTAAGTTCTAGCACTGTAGAACCATGAAAAGGCCTGCTAAGGCTGGATATGTGCTAATGCCCTATGACAGGTATGTATTCTGGCTTAACTCCTATTTATTTGAATGTATAGCCTAATGCTACTGAGATATGGTGGCTGTGAAACTATTGTTGATTATATACCGTACTGTGGATTAACTCTGATATAGGTATGATTCCAATGGGCTAATTTGTTCGGGATACCTATGATAGAGCCGTACCTTGAACTAATTCTGGTATAGATATTGACTCTATTGGACCTAGTTGTTCTGGATACTTATGATATACCTGTTAGTTACATTTTGGGTCTGAGACCTATGGTTACTCATAGTACTTGTGTTTGAAGAGAATGTGGTGTATTTGGCTTTGGGTGGGCATGATCCTACATTAGTCTGTGATATATATATATATATATATATATACACACAGTTATTAGTCTTTGTGCATTTGTTATCTTTATCTGAGGATGAGGTTAGCTAGTATTATCTGAGGGACGGTGATATACAGATGTGTGGACTGGATTGTGTGGTATATATATGTTATGAGTGTCGTCACCTACAATTCACTCTAGGCACGATATGACTTTGGAGTTCTGGATCCAGACAAATTGTTTGAGTGAGGGACTTTTAGATACCTCGAGCCTAGATGAAGCTTCCCGTCACTGTTTGAGCTTCGATAGTCTCGTCCGAGTATCTGAAACATGGGAGTCACGCCCCGTGGTCTGAATTCAATGACCACGACTAATATGCCAAGTAGTGGATGTTGATTCTGAGGTCCAAGCACCAGTGATTATTCCTGTGTTCGAGGCCCAGTTGACTATTCTTGGGTTCGAGGCCCGGTTGATTATTCTTTCGTTTGAGGCACTATTGATTATGTTAGGGGAATTCTTTCTCCCACGGGGGATACTTCCCACCGTTATGCATATTGTCAGACTATTTGGACCTGTCTGACTGCTTCGATCGGAGGTCAAGTCAAGAAGGGGGTTCGACGCCTCATTTAATGTTATAGAGGTTCAAGGCCTTATGTGATACTAGTAACTAGGTGGGTCAAGGACTCGGATGATTTCCTGTAGATCCATACACCTATACACACCCTGACTATGTGTGGGTGTACCCTTTGGGCTTATGGGGCTCAGGGGGCATCCAGGCTAAGACATTAGGGCCTTACACCCACATATAGCTGACCCCTAGATTATGCGATATTGGGAGTTGGGTTTTGTGGTGATTTCAGGAGTTTTGTTGTGATTCTATTAGTTATATTGTGTGTGGGTGCAGCTTCTAGGTTTATGGGGGCACAGTCGGTATACAAGCACAGATATTAGGGCCTTACACCCGCGTACAACACTATGCCTCAGTCCGGCGACAATTGTGGTTTGTGTCAACTCATGTTTAGTCAGTTAGTATCATTGCGCACCATTTGGGTCAATTCAGTTAGGATTCAGTGATTCTCCATACATGCTACTCCTTGATCAGAGTTCATATTTGCTATATTTACTATAATTTTCTATGTTTGAGCCTTCTATATTTATAGTACTTCAATCAGTCGGCTAATGATGCCTACTGGGTGCCTGTTACCGGTACTCACCCCTACATTTTTGCATCTTCCCATGGCGTAGGTCCAGGTACTACTGTAGTCACTTAGTTAGGGGTTCACAGGTGATCCAGGAGACATTGGTGAGCATCAGCAACTCTGGATATTCTGTAATCTCCTTCTATTTTGACGACTGTCTTTTTATTCAGAAACTGGCCTTGTATATATAATTTGGATTGTACTTGTTGATTGTCATTCTGGTTATGTACGTAGATATGTATATTTTATTTTGAGTCTATATTATCTCTATACAGTTGACTTCCAGATTCTCCATAGGTTTTGATTATTTATATTGTTATGTTGGCTATGATTTGACTAAAGAGCTAAGATAGGTATCCTGTGACTTGGGTAATTGGCTTGCTTGCAGGTGGGATCTAACAGGCGCCATCATGACCGAAATCGGGTCGTGACAGTATTTCCCCTCGATACATAATGTTGTATCTTCAAACAAAACAAAATTTTTTGAAAAAGAGACAGTAGAAAACTGACTGTTGTAGTCCTGAAATATAGTGTTTTCACTGAATCTAATCTCAATTTCTTTGTTTATCGATAGAAAATTTGGATTAGCACATTTAATGCATCCATTTATGATGTAATAAACTTTGTCTTGTTGCAATTTTTTATTCCACTTAAGGGCCGGCCAAGGTGCACAATAAGCAAGGATAGCAATCGTACATTATGGCACACCGGAGATGGCGGCCCGTGGCAACACAATCACCCACGCTGAATGAGGAAGAGAAGATAGATGGAACAACCGATACTCCTGAGAATATATCATTTAGAAAGGAAAAGATAGAAAGCAAAAAGGTTACGTCGTAAAGTGGAATAGCCCAGTGTCTAGTTCCAAGGATATTGGCCCATTGGATGCCTGGGAGGGGGAGTACCCCCACAGTTATCCAACACCTAGCAGGTATCTTACCTATTGACCCAACCACAGAGGATATCAGTAGGGTAGCAGCATCTCAAAACTCACATATTCAGCTGGTTCGTCACAGACCAGTATTGATAAGCTTAAAGAGAAGGTTGATGAATTAAGAGGTTCAGGACCAAAAACAAAGCTTAGTAGATGTTGTTCGGGGAAATTGGAATCGCCAAAAGGATCTTCAACTAATGTTCTACCCTCCACTGGTTAAAGAGTGGGTAAAGATTGTCAAACTGAATTCGAAGGAGTTTGAGGAACAGGGAAAAAAATGGAAATCGGCACTTATCGGCTACATCATGGTAGGAAATCCTAGCTTCAAAGGCAGGCTAAAATTTGTCTATAGAGTATGGAATACTGTGGCAGCACCAAGGGTTTACCTACATGATGATGACTATTTTATCTTCAAATTCGAATATAAGAATGATGAGGAAATTCTCGAGAATGGATCATACACATTCCATAATAGACCTTTAATTCTAAAAGAATGGTCCTCAAATTTTGATATCAGTAAGGAGACTATCAGGGTCACCCCACTTTGGGTAAAACTGCCAAGATCACCAGTTCAATGTTGGGCTGAGGAAACTCTTGGGTGAATAGTGAGCTATTTGGGGAAACCTATATGTACTGACCACCTAACAGCTCAATGTGAGCGAATTTCTTATGATAAAATCTTGATTGAGATGGACATATCTCAACCCTTACCCAAGAATATGCAGATTGAAAATCCAGATGGATCAACTTGGGAGCAACGTATTGAGTTCTAATGGTAGCCAAAATTTTGATTGAATGTAATTCGTTTGGACATCTATGGGTAGAATGTAAGAAAGAATGAGCTAGGTAGGAGAAACAGGTAGGTAAAAAGAAGAAAGAGACACTACAGTGGATGGCAAGATCAGTTTAGCAGTCACAAATAGACATTCTTGCACAAAGAGTGGCAAAAGTAAATGGTCAGGAGACTATTTTAACCATTGATACACAAGGGAAGTAACTAGTGGTGACACATGCCGAGATGGTTGAACTACGAAGTGATCTTGGAATTTTGTCTCATTAGAATCGAAATGATTGTGTGACAATAGGAGCCCATGACACAGATCAGGGAGCTAACAATCTTCAGCAAGATCACTCCTAACAATTGACCAAAGGGTGTAGGCCAACTACAGTACCCCCAATATGATCCTATGGTCCTGGAATATTAGAGGGCTGAATAATTCCTACAAACAAAAAGAATTACATAATTTCATGCATAAGAATAAGATTGACCCGGTATCTTGCCTAGAAACCAGAGTAATGCAAAACAATAGTATTAAGATTCAGAAGTTTTTGGGCCAACAATGGAGTTTCATTGATAACTACTCTCATGCCTTAAATGGCAGAATCTGGATAACCTGGAAAGATAATGTTGTTGAGGTGATTGAGATCTATAGTTCTTCCTAGGTGATACATTGTAAAATTATTGATAAAGGGTCACAATTTCAGAGTTATGCGACTTTTGTCTGTGGCTTACGTACTGTAGATACAAGGCGACCATTATGGCAGGATCTGAGATAGATTAGCATGACCATTAAGGGACCATGGCTTATCACGAGGGACTTTAATAGTCCTCTTAAAGTTGAAGCTAGAACGAATCGTGCATCAGATCACTATAGTGAAATAGAAGATTTTTAGGAGTGCTTGGATGACATAGGGGTTGGGACCATTCCTAAAAGAGGCAATCAGTATTCATGGTGTAATAAGAGGGATGCTGCAGAACGAGTCTACTCCCATATTGATGGGGTGTTTGGGAATGCAGATTGGTTTGATCAGTTTGCATATATTGAGGATTTTACATTGTACCTAGATGCTCTGATCGTACCCCTGTGCTACTAAATACAACATCCTCGGATCCAAGACCATCGCATAAGCCCTTTAGGCTATTCACTGCGATGTTGTCAGAGGGAAAATATAAAGAGGTGGTACAAAGTGTCTTGGAACCAAGAGATAGAGGGATACGTAATGTATGTTATATGTAGGAAGCTTAATGCACTTGAAAAGTTAACTCAAGACATACACAAGGATATGACTTCAGTGGATAGGAAAATTAATCAAATTCAGGTGGACTTGAGAAGGACCTAAAATGCTCTAAATAAAAATCACTTCAATCCACACCTTATCCATGATGAAAAGAAAGCACTAGTATTATTGGAAAAATGGAGTACCATCCAGGAGCAAATTTTGAGCAAAAATCGAGAGCTACTTGGATAGCTTATGGAGATCATAATTCCAAGTACTTTCATGCTCAACTAAAGGCAAGACAAGCTAGGAATAGAGTCGGTACAATATGCAATACTCAATCCTGATCAATGGTAATTTAACTCCAAAGTTTAAGGTGAGGAAAGGACTTAGGCAAGGTGATCCCATCTCACATTATCTTTTTGTCCTGGAGATGATATACATGAACAGATCTATGAAGCAGTTGAGATTTAATCACTTCTCTGAGGTATCTGGCCTCAAAGCAAACATGGAGAAAAACTTAATATATATGGCAGATATGACAAATGAGTTTAAAGAACAGATCATTTAGGAAATGCATGTCATTTCTGGATACATTCCATTAAAATACCTTGGAGTCCCACTCTCATCAAGAAAATTGAGTGTAAACCAATATATGCCTCTAATTGATAAAATAGTATCGCTAATCAAGTGTTGGACAACTAGATTCTTATCCTACGCTGGAAGACTTCAACTCATTAAGAGTGTATTATTTGAGATACAAACTTATTGGGCACAAGTCTTCATGCTACCAAGAAAGTCCATAAAAAAAATCCAATCCATATGCCGGAGCTTCTTATGGAAAGGATTGAGCAAGATAAGTCAAAAGACCCCTGAAGCATGGAATAAGTTGTGTCAAACAAAATCTTCAGGAGGGATGGACATACTTGACTCGATCATGTGGAATAAACCTGCAATTACTAAAATTTTTATAGGCACTGATGTAGAAGAAAGATATGCTTTAGGTGATATAGGTCAAAACTTTCTACATAAAACGAGATCAAGAGGGATTGATACACCCAAACAGGCAAGTTGGGTGGTAAGGAAATTTTTTTATACCAGGAAGATGTTGTCAAATATGCATTTTGATTTAAATACTTATGCAATTGGGGGTAAATTCAACATCAATAAAGTTTATCGAGCAATCCAACCTGTATGGCCCAAAGTTCAATTGAAGCAACTGATATTGTTGAGGGGATTAGTATCAAAACATCAATTTATTATGTGGCTAGCTGTACAAAGGAGACTTGCAACTGTGGATGGACTGGAAAAATAGGAAATACATGTGGCAAAGGAATGTGTATTATACAATACCAATACGGAAGAAACACTAGATCATCTCTTCTTCCAATGCTCATACACTCGATTTATATGGAACATCATAAACATATGGATTGGTGAACAAAGATCAATTGGCGATTGGGAAGCTGAAATTATATGGATGAGTCAAAGGGTCTCGCGAAGAAATCCCATGTATACCATCTTGGGCATTGCCTTTGCAGCTACAATATACCATACATGACATAAGAGGAATGAGAGAAGATTTCAGAGGAACTACAGAACCAAGGAAGAAAGAACTAGAGAAATAATTTTGACAATTCACGTTGTTGGCCAAAGATGTAGTTGGAGTCATAGATAGGTTCAATTGCTTGTTTATAAATGGACTGATTTTGAAAGAATTGATTATATTTTGAAAAAAAATGATAAAACTTGAAAGAATTTGACTCGACTTAACTAGCTTGAAAGTAATTGAATAAATTTAAAGAAATTGACTAGATTTGAAAATTGAACCAAAATTTAAATCATATTATTTTTTTTCAAAATAAAATCAAATAAAAATAACATAAATGGTTTGACATGCTGAAAAATTTAATTGGATTAAAACCAATAATAAAATAAGCAGTGTCGGCATCCAAATAAACATAAACATATAAACCAAAAAATGAACTACAAGAGGGAGTTGAAATAATTTCGGGCCTTTATCCCGTTTAAATCTTTGTCGTGCCTTATTCTTATGTTGCCGTATATACCCATGTATATTAGTATATAAAGTGCAATTCTTTCTCCCGAAATTTGTGTGATGGCTTCTTTCTTTCGGAAATTAGGCTGACTCGGAGAAGAGGAAGTTTGGGCCACCTTGGCCCAAAAAATGCGGAATGAGGAGTCCAAAATGGGCTTAGAGCATCGTTCATGCAAAGAAATAAAATTAAGGATTAGTGAGACTCAAAAATAATACTAGCAAACAACTATACTTTATTCTAAAGTAGTAGAAGGACCACATAAAACCATATCAGTTCTAGAATTAAAATGAATCACTAAATATCATATAGCAGTGTGGTAGACTCACTTATTTTTGACCCTTTCGAACATATATCACTGTTTAAAGCCACAAAATACTGTTTTTGTTCCAACAAGAAGCAGAAGTTGACATAAGAAGGCACAAACAAAGGAACACAATCGTGTGTCTATTTTAAACCACTGTTTAATGCGACAAAAGCATTCATGCGATTATTTAAGATTCAAAGAACTCAGATGTGGTAAGCAGTAGGCAAAAAACAGAATCATAATGACCTTGACAACACTTTGGATAGATTATATTCATAGAAAACAAAACTGAAAGCATTCAAAGAATCAAGAACATCAGTAGAATGGACCTTAACAAGCTTACAACATACTTTTGAAGAGCAAAGTTCACTTTAATTTTGATCTAGACTCCTAACAACTTAAATAGGTTCATGCTTAAATTCGTATTCAAAATAGTGACAGCAAAGCAAAATTTGACAGCAGTAGTAACCTCAGTCAATATACCAGCATGTTTCTTGATCTAAACTCAAGAAGGTACTACCAAAATGAAGATGAAGGCAGAGGACTAATAAGAGCAATGAATGAGGACATTCAATAATTATGGATTCAGAACCAACATGTATTGTGAACTACAACAACCACAACTGCTAAATGATATAATTCAAATAGTAACGAATAATGTTCAAATAGTGACCACAAAATATACTGAACAAGGACTAGACAGTTACTAGTTATGCATCTGCAACGAAGGCCTAACAAACTTAGAAATGCAGATTTGTAAAACAACAAACAAACCAATATCGACTCATCACAGTGGGAGTATTTTCATCCAACACAAGTTCAATACCAACATGAAAGCTTTGATATTATCAACGCAGATACAAATCATAAAACAAAACCAAAATGAACGAGATGAAAGTGTTACAGCAGCTCAAGGAACTGGAATTATCAATAGACCAGTAGGACTTGAGCATTGGCATGTTTTGGAAAAAGTAGGATCATTTAGACATTAACCTTGAACCTTGACAATTTAACAGTGAACAAAATGACAACAACAACAATGTAACAACCCTTAATCAGATTTAATTTAATTCATGAAAATCTCAAATCAATGAACCTTACGACTACCACAGAGAGAAAATTCAAATTAATTCATGGAAACACACTCAATATGAATAGAAAACTTCAGCACAATGCAGTATTAAGAGAAAACAGAAACCTTGCTTTGAGCATCAACCTACAACAGTCGAGAACGTCACACATTCTATGAATATTTAACAGTAACCCATAAACTAGATTTAAGCAAAAATTTATAGTGAAACACATTCAGCTAAGAAGAATACGAGATTAGGATATTACCTTTGTAGGGGCAGCGACTGGGACGACGACGAGCTTTGACAGGGAACTTCGATACCACAAACAAAGTTTGCTCTGGTTTACAGGGGTTATCGATGCTACCAATTGTAGTACGGGGACATCATCTCATTTGGTAGTTTGTGTTAGCTTATGTGGTGCATTTTTATATTATAAAACTGTCACGACCCAACCCAGGGGCCGTGATTGGTGCCGATATGGCACCCAGACATACACTATACCGAATTTCCATTCACAATAGCTAAGGAATTTCATAAAATTTTGACAAAGTTTCCTCTATTTTTCTAACTAGCCTCACCTGCAAATAACGAACCTAACAGTACTAGACATCACCATATGAACATATATATATGCGGGCTGTCATGTCACCGCTGCGGCAGAATCGCCTACCAAACATATCATACAAATGAGATCATATCAACACAATCTCCCACACCCATATGTATCCACAGACCTCTATGCACAGAAACTGGATCATAAGACGGGACAGGGCCCTGTCATACCCTCAAACATATAAAACTGCAAAATACAAAAAGTGCGAGTACAAGTCTATACTAAACGATATGCTCCTGATGCAAGGGAGTACTTCAACGGTGGGCAGAAGTCCTAAGAAGATGGCCTTCTAACCTGTTCATCTGTACCTGTGGGCATGAACGCAGCCCCTAAAAGGAGGGGGGTCAGCACGAAATACATACCAAGTATGTAAAGAGGAAAGCCTAAAATGTAAGTGAACGTAATAATCCGAATAAGAAAGTATAGAAGGCAAACCTATATGTAAACATCAAAATATTTATTTATTCAAACATCAAAACAATGCACATCGGACAGGAACGATGGCGACCTACGAATGCGCGCCATACCACAGCATAACACCAGAAGTTTCAAATCTCCGAAATCTCCAACACAAATCCCAACTGTAACATAGGATAGATGAACCAGGGCGACGCGCCAAGCGTTCACGCATCAGAATGCATAAAGGTCATCATGCCCGCTTATGGAGCCGAGGCGACGGTGCCACGCACTCTCGTGAGCCAGGGCAAACTTGGCCCAATACTCACACATCATGATGCCATCCCAGCCTAGCTCCTTATGTCTCCAAGCTAAGAAAAGCCGGTCCATGGGCAAATCGACCCGCCATATCCAACCTACTTCAGAATATATATACATATAATTATATACGCGCACGAAATATCCAGCCTGGGAACCAGTGAATGAGGCCAAATGAGCACGAACAGAGTCGTGAGAATGATATGCACAAAAACGGGTTTCAAAAACTTGAAAATATGCAAAATGTTCACTTTTGAAATCAAGTAGTTATTCTTTTATAAAATTTTGCCAAAACTGCTCAAATTCACATTTAGAGGTAATTTCGGAACAAACTGACTTATAGCTTTCGAATTTTCTAACTCCAGTCAAACGAACACTATTTATGAGTTCAAAACTCAACAGGATAAGATGGAATAAATTTATCGTAAAATTTGGCCAAACATGATCGTAGAGTATTTTCAAACCCATTTGTACAGGAAAGGAACTTTTCAAATGCGTAACGTTGAATAAGCTTATGAATTCATGCCGAAGGGTAGAAAATTTTTACATACCTCAATCTGGCTTGCCAACTAGCTCCAACATAAAGTCAATCCAAGCTTAGACTTCCGGTCATTCAACATCTACACAATTATAATAATGCCAACTATTAATATCCGTATCGAACCTTGATCTCTAACTTTTTTGTTCTAAATTTATAAAATTTCAGCAGCATTTCCTCTTAAAATACACCTCCCTGAGAATTCAACTCGGCTCAAATAATCAGTCAACAGCAAGAAAAATAGCCCATAACATCAATAAACCTTTTCAAATACCACCACAACATCAAAACGCCACAAAATGCTATTGCGACGTAATTAGCAAAACAGGGCAGTAGTGAATCAAACTCATATATATCATATTCAAGCCTTCCGATATACTCCAAAAACCACCATACATCACTCCAACGCCCAATGGAAGACCCTCGACAAGCCTCCAATTTAAGCTAACGTTCATATATTTATTTGAATCATTTTCTAACACTTCTTTTACCCCATAAAGACTATTTCGATGACAAATAAATACAAATACATGACAACAATCCAATATGCAATCATATGCAACTTTTGTTCCCAATTCGACCACCAATTCAAAATTTATAATTCCATTAACAACCAATCCTATTTTCGCATTTTACCTTCATTTTAACACATTCCTAACACCTTCACAACATTTA
>JAOTQJ010057950.1:0-13983 GCA_025642045.1 Solanum sejunctum
AGCACTCACTCTTTTGATTCACTTACAAAAATAATTTCTGTAACATATTCACAATCTACAACTAAAATCAAACAACATATTAAATACATTTATAAGAGAGATATGCCCATTTTAAACTAGGCAAGAAGATTCACTCATAACCAATTAGGGCCCAAACCTTTTCCTCATGAAACCAATTTACTGTAACCGACCTTTACCTCTACCACACAACACCCCTAACTTAGGCTCTTTTTGGTTGGATTATACTATCAAGTCAAAAAAACAAGAATAACAAGGGAATATAAAAATAGCTAGAGATTTATTTTGGGTCAAGTTCCACAAATAAAAAAGGTAGAGCTCCAATTGTGTCAAACAAAGCTCACACTCACATAGGCAATCAAAAGAATATGGTAATGAAGTCTAAGAAGTTGATGCTGGATACTCAAAGAAGTGCCTAAGATCCTCTCATCTTTTAATTGATGTCAATCAATTAGACCAACCAAGCAAGTTTTGAGTACTATCAAACTAATTTCCAAGCAAACTGCCTCACCATCCTTGGCTTTCCAACATAACTATACAACATTATTCTAACCAAATGAGTTGAGTTTACTCAAATGCAATGATCATCACAAAACTCCAAGTTGGTTTCAATCTAGTCATGAAATGATGCTATGAGTCCACACATGAATTATGCAACTCTTATTGTATTATCAAAGCAACCTAAGAAAATGTATTTCAATAGTGAAATTCTAGACATCAATATTTACAAAAAATTAACACTTCAAAAATGATCTTTGTCATTCATTCACAAACCACAAGATGAGATGTGAAAGTAGATAAACACATGGGGTTAAGTACTAACCACTATACCCTTAACTTAAACATTGCAATGTCCTCAATGCAAAAGAAGTGGGAAAGAACAATACAATGAAGAACTGAGTTGAAGAACTCCTTATTTGCAAGAAAGTGGCTATATGCAACTCGACCTCACTGCTTCCTAAAGTCCTATACATGGAACGCATATTATATTAACTGACTAACAACTTGGGTTACCTCCCAAGAATTACCTTATTAACATCATGGCCATGCTATCAAGCATCAACAAAATACGCCACTTCATTAATTTCACCTCTAACTCATTGCCAAAATAAAACTTAATGCATTAACTCATAGCCAAAACTTAATGAATCAAGTTCCATCTATATTTACAAGTTCCACCGCACTATGTTAAAAACTTGTACAACTTTAAAAGGGCAGACCACTTGGACTGATTCTTTCTCAAGAAAAAGTTTGAACTGAAAGTTATAAAGAAGTACAAGGTAATCTACCCCAATTTCTCTACAAATGATCTTAACATCATGCCTCTGTTTCACCTTCCCCTTGTAGAGGGTTGAACTCTCAAATGCTTGGTGTTGAAATTCCTTTAGAGCTTACAACTGATTAATCTGATTCCACGAGGCTTTATCCTAATTCAAATTTACAACCTTCAAAGACTATCAATCCTTATGTTCTAGTTCAACGTAAAGGTAGCAGACTTTTCCAAAGAGGAGTTGGTAAAGAGACATTCCAAGAATGGTTTTGAAAGTGGTCTAACAAGTCCATAGATCATAACTTAACTTTCTAGACCAAACTGACCTTGAAGCATTTACCGTTTTCGCGAGTATGCCTTAATCTCGTGATTTGAAATCTCTACTTGGCCGCTTGTTTGGGAATTTTGCTATGGCTGGTTTATGCTTAACGCTATATTTCTTCAATAATTCCTTAAAGATTTGATTACAAAAATGGGAGCCTCTATTACTACTTATGGCCCTTCGAGTACCAAACATTATGAATATTGATTTTTTAGAAAGCACATCACGCATGACCATCATTTTGATGTAATGCCACTGCTTCAACATATTTAGACACATAAGCAGTAGTCACTAAAATGAATTTATTCCTACCTAAGCTTACAAAAGGGCCCATAAAATCAATCCCCTAAAAATCCAATAATTCTACTTTCATTATTAGATGAAAAGGTAATTCATGCCTCCATGAGACACTTTCCAACTATTAACATTAAGTGTACTGCTTCACCATCTCATTAGCATCTTGAAATATAGTTAGCCAGTAATATCCACATTCATACATATTTGCAGTCGTACGGATACCCCTATTATAACCTCTAACTGGAGATGCATAGTAATCCTCAAGCATAGTATGATCTTCTTCCTCAAGGACACATCTTCAGATAACATTGTCAGCACATTACCTAAAAAGATAGGGTTTGTTCAAAAAGTACTACTTTGCATCAACGAAGAATTTCTTCCGCTGGTAAGACTTCAATCCCTTGGGAACAATTCCACACATTGCATAATTTGCAATATCAACATACCAAGGTAAAATTATTATTGTCACTGTCATCACAGACTCATCTGGAAAGACATTAAGAATATTTCTCTCCTCAACGCAGAGTTATATTTCTCAAGATGGGATGAGTGGTGAACCTCTTGATTCTCTCAGCCCTTCCAATCTCTTACTTCAAGATCAAACTCTTATAAAAGCAACAACTACCTAATAAGCCTCTACTTGGCGCCTTTCTTGGCCATTAGATATCAATGGGTAGCATGATTAGCGTGCACAATTACTTTTTTTCCCAAAAGATAAGCCCTAAATTTATCAAAGCTATATACCACCTAAAGAAATTCTTATTCAGTAACAACATAATTCTTTTGGGTAATGTTCAATGTTTTACTGTCATAATAGCTAGGATGAACGATCTTTTCCTTATGTTGTCCTAACACCACAACCAGATCCATAATATTCACCCAATACATAAGCTCGAATAGTGACTCCTAATTGTGGTCCATAATAACAGGTGTCGGGATAAGTGTTTCTTTCAAATATGTTAAGGGCTTTAAACAAGCATCATAAAATTTAAATATACCATCCTTCTCAAGAATGTTGCTTAGTGGGGGGGCCATATTTTGAGAACTCCTTGATAAACAGCCTATGAAAACCTGCATGCCCAAAGAAACTTTATGTCCGTTTGACAAAAATTAGAGGGGGTAATTTTGCAATTACATCTACTTTGGCTCGATCTATTTGAATGCCTACCCCAAAGATCTTATGGCTAAGAACAATCCCCTTTTGACCATGAAATGACATTTTTTCCACTTCAAAACTAGTTTGGTTTCCACACACCGCTGCAAGTCTTTACTCAAATTAGAAACACATGACTCAAAGAACTCATCAACCACTGAGAAATCATCCATAAAGACATTTATTGTATCATCTACCATGTTGGTAAAGATAGATAACATAAATTTCTAAAATATAGTTGGTGCATTACACAATCCAAAGGGCATCGCCAGAAGGAAAATGTGCCATATGGACAAGTAAATCTTTTCTTTTCTTGGTCTTCCAAAAAAATTAAGATTTGGTTATACCTAGAATAGCCACCAAAAAAATACCATTCTCTCCCTACCAAATGATCTAGCATTTGATCCATGAAGGACAAAGGAAAATGATCTTTCTCCATAGAGCCATCTAGCTTTTGATAATCCATGCAAATTATCCTTCCCATGACTGGCCTTGTAGACACCATTTCACTTTTTTCATTAGGTATAACTGTCACGCCCCCTTTTTTTATATTTCACAAGGCTAACTGAATTACTATTGATAATAAGATAAGTTACCCTAACATTTTCCTACTTAACAACCTCCCAAATAGGAGGATTATGTCTCCTTTAATGCTTCACAATTAGTTTGCAATCCTCCACTAAGTTGATTTTTTAAGTACAAATTTTTAAAGGAATATCCACAAAATTGGTGATAGACCATCTAATGGCTTTTACAAAGTTTTAGAATCTTCACAAGAGCATCACTTCCAATAAGCCGACAGCAACAATAACTGGCAAGTACGACTGTCCCCCAAGAATATATATTTGATATGAGACGAATGTTTCTTCAATTCAAGATTTAGGGGTGCATCAACAAATGGTTTTGCAAGTGGAGCATCCTAGTTTTTCAAATCAATATCATGCTTTATCTAAGCTCTTATCCAAAAACCCATCCTAATCAAAGCAAAAACAACTTCATCATAATCCTCAATATAATCCTCATCATAATTCAATAGCACAACAACTAATGATTCTTCATCCATTCTAGTTTGCTTGTATACACTATCCACGACTTTATCAACAATATCAATGATTAAAATCAATTGGATATCATTGGGTTGCTTCATTACTTTGCATACATTAAATACAACCTCCTCATCATTTACTCTAAACTTCAAGTCACCACTTTCTACATCGACCAATGCCCTACCTATAACTAAGAATGTTCTATGAAGTATAATTGGCAACCACTCTTAAACTTCATAATCTAGAATAAAAAATCTATTAAAAATATAAACTTTTCTACTTTTATGAATCCATCATAAATAATACCTGGTGGGCATTTGAATGTACAATTGACAATGAGGAGATGCATTGTTGTTGAAATGACCTTAAAAAGTACACAAAAATGTGCCTTAAAAGTGTCCAAAACTGTAATTTCTATATATCTCAAAATCTATGCGTGATATCAAAAATCCAACTTCATATTCTTGTTCAAGGGGTTAAAATTAAGGGGAAAGGGATCTAACTTGATGTTAGAGAAAATGATTAGCAATTTTGATTTTACAAATGTCAAATTCAAGAGAGCTTTTTGCGCCACTAGTGCGACGCACCAAGGGTGCGCTCTAGTGTTAAAATTCTGCCAGTTTTTACTTTGATCCAAGACTTTTAAGTTTCGGGACTAAGTCTTTCCGATTGTGAAAATGTATATACTTAATCATTTTTAATCCTCCTATTATTCTAAATAGTCTCCAATGCTCATTCAAACACTTAGCCAAATTTTCCACTCCTAAACTCAAGTCTCAAACTCTCATCTGGAACTATGGATTTCCTTCAAGCTTCAAGTCTTCACTTTAAATCTTCATTAAGAGTTCCTCCAAAGCTAAGGTATATGGGTTTCTTTCTTGGGTTCCTTTCCTCCATGATACCCAAGCTCTCTTTACTCAAAATATTGTATGATTGAAAGTTGATTTATTCATGGGTCTTATCTATTATGAAAATCACTACACATTTTGTTGGGTCTATAAAATTTTGACTATTGATAACTTTACACTGATTTTTCTAGAATGATTTTACTCTTGAATTGCATGATTTTACACTTGAATTACACACACTCTATGTGTTTGAAAAAATGTCACGTTATGGATTCTTGAGGAATTAAAGTTCCAATGTATGTCTTATAAGTTGAATGACTATATAATAATAAAATAATAATTAAATGATGATGAAATTATGATGAAAAAGGATGAATGTGTAAGATGATGAAAGGAGTGTGTATATATATATATATATTATATTACCTCTATATAGTGTTGGGAATGACCAAGCCTAGCTCGGGGGTTGTAGGCTCGAGTAACCTATCGAGGGATTGGTACCTTTGTCGCTAGATCAGGGGGTGGTAGGCCTGATTAACCTTGTTGGGGGTTGTAACCATCAACCTTGATGGGAGGTTGTACTCTTTCAACCTCAATTTGGGGGGTTCGTACTCTGTCAAAATAAATGGGAGGGTCTGTACTCCATCAATCTTGGTGGAGGGTTTGTACTCCATCAACCTTAATAAGGGGTTAGTACCTCATGCGCCTATTAAAGGTATTGTAGACCTTGGCTTGCACTATAATGGTCACTCCTTATACTTGTATCATGTTCTACATAAGTATCATTTTACTTCAAGCATCATTCATACATGTCATATTATTCTTATATTATCTATTACTTATGATAATGCATTTCGCCTATGATACCTATCTCTTATTACATTGCATCTTACATACTTGGTACATTCAAACCTATCAACGCATACACTATGCCTATATGATGTTACCATGTCGAAATCGGTGTATCGAATGATCCTCCTCCTCTACGTGGCTAGTATGACTTCTATCAAGCTTGTTGGTAAGTCCTCCATTCTGGGGAAAGATTACTTATGATCTATTACTATGTATTAAGACTTTCTCTCTTTGACTTATGTCTTGACTATGAGGGTGAGCCCGGTCGCTTTGCGTTGGCCCCTGCTATTATCTATGTAGTAGAGGTGTTGTTAGACATGTTATGTACCTATGCTATGAGGTTGACTCTATTGACTTTTGATGTTTATTATATGGGAGTTCATCCTTAGTCCCAATTATCCTTGTTCACATTTCTCTCTTATTGTTATTTAAATTGCTTCTACAACCAAAAATGTGTAATAATATGCTATAAGGCTTGTTTGGGGCTCCTTCGGGTTTCTCATTTGTCGGTCAGGTCTAGGCCCTAGGCTTGGGTCATGACAATTGTAGGTAAAGTCTCACGTCAGCCAAGGCACTTATAAATAGTGAATGGCATCAGGTTGATACTGGCACTCAAATCACAAAGGGCCTTTGCAAATTGAAACATCCTAATGATGCACGATGCTACTAAAAAAGACACTGCATCTACGAGAAACTACAACCATATAATCATCCAAACCACTTTTCTTAGTGATCAACTTCTTTATAAATTTTTTATACCAAGGCATTTCTAACAACTCTTCAGTCACAGGAATATTGATAGAGTGTGTCAAAGCTTAAAGGAACTTTTGAAATTTAGCCTCCTCATTCTTCTTTTTGAGCTTTTGAGGGAATGGTGCTTTGACTATAAGGAGCAATTTAGGTGATGTTAGAGTAGAATAACTCCTCTTGTGATTTATTTGCCATATCATTAGCCTTTTAGCTTGGCATCTCCATTGATTCATAGGCACACCAGCGATTACTTCCTTTGAGGTCTTATTATATTGAACCATCACTCACTTCCTATTGCCAATTCTTTTTTCCTTAATAATTGTATATTACTTCCTACCATTTTACATCCCACCGTGGTGATGGCTAGAAATAGAATGCTTTCCATCTTTTTATCAAATTACATGGTGAGTTTGCTCATTTTCTGCTCAAGGGATTTAATTGCCTTAGAGTGGGAGGAAACTATTTGATATAGCTAGGAGAAAACTATTTTCATCCCCTTTAGTATTTTATCCCAACCTTTAACTTTATTCAAAATCCTTTGAGGCATATCCTGGGTTTTGTGGCTTATAGAATTATTCAAGGAACAATTGGGACTTAGATGTTCATATTGAGGAGCATATCTAGAATCTCTCCAAGGCAATTTTGATTTCACCAAGCATCATAATCTCTCCAACTACCACCTCTATTATGCCAATGGAATCCAACATTGATTTTCAATCGATCTATAATAACTTAAGCAAAAACCCCTCTATTTGCGTTGACACCCTTTTGTCTTCCGCATCATGGTTAACATTATAATTAACATTTCCATGAGGATAATCTCTATTGGTTCTTATTGAAGTAATCCATTAAGGAGTACTCATAACATGTGTGGCCAACACTTCAAGTTGGGCCATTACTTTGTCCATGTTTACATCCCTTTCCCTAGTCTTCTCTAACTGTTCCTTAGCTGACCCCAAAAATAGATGGAACCACTACATCCTCTGTGGTGTACAATGCCTTTTGGATTCGCATCATCTAATCTAACAACTCTGTGGCTCTTGCAAATGATTACTTCATCAAGCGCCTTCTAACCAAATTATCGCTCACCATCTTGTTCACAATATCAAGACTTTTATAAAAGTATTGTGAGAACAAGTGATCTAGAACTCCATGATTAGGGCATTGTAACAAGATCTTTTGAAACTGCATAGATGTTTTGTGGATGGGCTCACTATCCACTATTTTGAAGTTTTGGATATCATCTCGCAGTTTGAGCATTCAAAAAGAAGGGAAAAGTCTTTCTATGAAAACTCCACAACATTTATCCCAAGATGTGATGGATCCGAGAGATAACTCAATCAGCCATTTAAAAGCATCCCCACAAAGAAAAAAATAATAAGGAAAAAAGCATTAACTCTTGAGAAGCATCCTTGACTGTGAATAAGTTGCACATATCTAAGAAATTTCTAATATGATTGTGAGGATCCTTGTTCGGATGACCAACATAGATCCTTTTGATGTGCAATAAGTAAAATATAGCACTATTTACATAAATATTGCATCATTAAAATCCATAGGCAATTAATAGATCTCACATTCCCGAATGTATTGAATTTCACTTCATGTTCACTAGAAGCACAATCAATAATATCATTTTGTTGCCCCACATTGGAGCCACTTCCTCATTAGTAGAATACATCATTCACCTAATAAAGACAAGAAAGACAAACAAAAGAAAGAAACAATAGTATTTAACTACGAAAAACTAGTTGACCGAAATACCTCATTAAAGAGTTCTAATTCGATCTCACCAGAAATAGTGTAATTTTGATCTCACACCTTAACACACTTGTTATAAGTTCAAGTCTAGGTGGCCGTGAAAAGTATATTTACACAACTTGGAGCCGGGGTCTAGCCCAAGAAAGATGGTTAGGTTAGAATTCGAATAAGGAATTGATGCTCTACTTTTTTATAGTCATTCATAAACAACATACAATTTAGTATAAATTTGAAAGTAGTGCTTAAGGAAGGTTAGAAATAATGCAAGAATTTAAAGATCATAACCAAGAGATTATAAGTAGTTTCCAGGGAAGATAATTAGATATGTTAGTATTAATTGGCAAGGGTGTTGAAATTAGTAAAATGATATTGAATCTTCATGTATAGGATATGTGGGTCTAAAGTTTGGTTTAGGGTCTCTCAAACTCGAAATCAACTTTCCACAATAACTTTCTGAAACTGGTATAAGTACAATACATAACACCTTAACCTTAGCAAAATAACAAAAAACCCAAATCTCTAAGGAAGCTTCATTTTTTTTAAAATATTAAGGGTTATTTACTATTTTACGTCACTTCATTTAACTCTCTTACAAGAAGATCCTAAGCTAGAACCAAGTGTGTTCCCTTAAGTCTTAAATTGAAAACATTGTGAAACAACAAAATCCACGAGAAATCAACAATATGTTACGTAAAATTGAACACCCAATACTCAATTAAAAGCATTGGGGTTTTAACTAATCATAGAATATGTAATGGGTAAGTTACCAATAAGGATTACTTCCATTGCAGCAATTGAAAAACTTCTAATTCAAGAATAAATATGACAAAAAAATGTAGAAACCTTTTGTACAATGAGCTACTAAAAAAATTCCAAAAAATTGTATTCTATCTCAAGTATTTTTATTTAACTTAACTCTCCAAGATTGTTGAATGTGCTCTTGAAAGGTTGATACCATTCAAAATCCCCACCAAGTGCCCTTTTGTACTTTCCTAAAAAGTGTGCACGAAGCTACATTGTTTTATGTTTTGCAATGTCAATCGAGCTTGCCAACCTAGTCTACAAATTGCAAAATCAGGCTTTGATATAACCCTTTTAACAGTGTGCAAAATGTCCTTTTTCTCACCTTTTCTGCGAGCATTTATAACATTGCCAACTTAGTTGGTAAATCACCAATTTGTGTCTTCACTTTGCCTTTTAAGCAGTGTCTGAGGTCTTATTTCTTATTCTTTTGGCAAGCAATAGTGCGTTCACCAAGAAATTTGGCAACTCGCATCTTTGTCCACAAGCTCGCCCTTTTTACAATACTAACTAGTGAAGCGCCCCAAAAATGTGCTTCAGAATTCCATAATCATAGTTTTCATATATATGAAAATCCATGTGTGATATCAAAACTTTAATTTCATATTCTCGATAATGGGAAAAATTGAGTGGAAAATAGGTGTAACCCAAATTTTGGAGGACCCCTAGCAAAAAATATCTTTTTCCAATTTTTTATTTCGATTGGCTATCTGTGCCCAGGCCACGACACTCTAGGGTCATGGATTAGTTTTAGAGTGGCATTTGCGTCTGCTCCGCATTGGCCCAAGGGCACAGACTAGATTATTTTTCTTGGTTTTTCTATCTCGGATAAGGGCATTGGGATCATAGCTCCATGCTTAGTTAAATGTGAATCTCTCATACTTAGCCATTTTTCAACTCTATATCGCTCGAAACCCTCTCTAAAACCTCTCCAAAACTTTTTCAATATTCCCATCCAAATCTAATGATTTCAACCTCACTTTGGATCATAAGACCTCGATCGAAGCTTCAAGTCTGCTTTAAGATTTATATCAAGAAAAACCCAAGTTTGTGGTATGTGGATTTCATCCATTAAGTCCTTTCACCCATAGAGCTCAATCTTCCTTTTTATGTAAATTGTATGATTTTAAACTATATTGTTTATGGGTATCTTTCATTATGAAATATGAGCATGATTTATATTTGGGTTTTGCCAAGTATTGTAGATTATGCATGAATGTCTGTTTTAAGCTTATATTATGAGTTGAGCTTTCTCTATTGATACTATACATGATTTGAACTATGTAAGATATAAATCGAGATGAACTTTTGAGATGGATTTCATGATAATCCCTTTGGGGTTTTACTATAATATTGGTGGGTTGATTTCAAATCGTTTTACTCACTCTATTTCACTCTTGAATTGCATATTTTGAACTAATATCATGAACCCACCATGTGTTCTATAAAATATCATGTCAAGAATTCTTAAACTTATTGATGATCTATTGAATGTTTTATGAGTCAAATGACTTTATGATGATTTTGGGATTTCAAAAATGTATTAAATTCATTATAATGCCTATGATGTTGTAAATGTCGAATTAAGCCCCTTTTCAAAGATTTTACTTCTTGTGGGTCTTTCATTTTAATGCAAGGTTAATGTTTGATTATGATAGATTCTCATGTTTTAAAGTTAGGCTCACCATTAAAGGTTAAAGATGTTTCAGAGCTACTTATGTCAAGTTTCTATATTACTTACAAATTTTTAAAGTATGATTATTTTAATTATTCTATAGGATTAGGCTTAGCACTGATGGATTGGTTGTGGTATGGTCCTTCTTAATGGATTCATACTCCTTTCCCCAAACTATATGCCAATGTAGGTTATACTTTACCCTTGTTTTCCTAGTGGATCCATTTAGTGCACTTTTTCAAGAAATCCTATCTGAAATGGGGCGGGTTCCCATAAGGAAGGTTACTTAATACGAAATGGGGCAAGTTCCAGTAAGGTGAAGCATGGTTTACCTTGGGAAGTAGACTACCTCATTACAGATGAGAGGTGATCATCGTGATTCCAAGTCATAGCTCGCTTGGTCTTACTTTTGTCAGTTAGGGTCTCTTCTAACATATGCATTATGTATTATGTATGTTGCATGGTTTCGTAAGCGTGTTTCCTTAAAGCATTGATTATACATAAGATATTGATATTGTATCTATTGATTATATCTTACATATTTTAATTACATTGGTGTATGTCTTTGTTGCACTGCATCCTGATACATAATATATTCAAACATACTATCGCATACTTTGTGCTTACGTGATATCACCATGTAGGGATCGGAGCTCCATTTGATCATCCGCCTCCTCCATGTGACTAGTACGATCTTTGAAGCAAGCTTTGGTGAGTTCTCAACTTTGAGACAATATCCATTTATTTCATGCTATGAAGAGACTATTTCTCTTTTTTGGATATTTGCTATTATGAAGGAGAGCCCGAAAAGAGGCGAACCAAAAAAAGGAACCGCTCCATTCCACGTTATTGGTGTATGTTGGATATATGATGTACTTATGCCATGAACCAGACTCTTTTATGTTTTTATGAATATTAAGACATTCCTTAGCCCCGCTTCCCTTTTATTATATCTCTTGTTGTTGTTTATTTTGCTTCTATGACCAAGAATGTGTGAATGATGTGCTTAGAGGCTTGTTTGGGTCCCTTCGAGTTCCCATTTGTTGTGTCACGTCTAGGCCCTAGGCTTGGGTCATGACAAACTTGGTATCAAAGCAGTAGGTTGCTAATGGTCCTCAGAATACAACATACCTTGTTGATTACAGTCTTGTTAATGGTTATGAAGAACGTGATGACTATGAGTGGGAGGCCATAAGGCCTTTTAGGAAATGTTTTCCTTCTTTACGATCTTTGTCGTGTAATAGATATGAGTCCTCTAAGGCTCATTCTTAATTATTACCCATTACGTTTCAGAACATGTCTTAAACTACTTAAAATGGTGACATTTCTAATGTCAAGGTTCGCAATGCCCGATGGATATTATCCAATGCTATGACCCACCAACTCAACCATCGGTGGACACCCTCGAGATCTCAAATGATAATACGGGGAGCAAAAGGCCAAAAGATCCCGAGTTGAGGGTGCTTCATCTTCTACTAGACTACTGGTGCCTAAGTGCCCATAGAAAAGAACCCCTTTTGCCACTTGTCAAGAGTATGGCATGAAGCATCAAGGAAGGTTCTTGGCGAGAACTGCAGATTTCTTCAAGTATGGTGGTGTTTTGCATAAGATGAGGGATTTTTCTGTGGCCTCTAGGGAAGAAAGAAGAAGGGTTCACTATAAATGTGTCAATGGTGGGGTGACCATCCTAAGTGTCCAAAATGTGGGATAAAACATGGTGGCACATGTCTGAGGAACATAGGTTCATGCTTTGGGTGTAGCGAGATGGGTCACAAGGTTGTTGAATGTCATTATGCTCAAAGGAAGAGTAAGGGTATCGGTATTCAAGCTCCTCCTCCATGTCACAAGTAGGAAAAGTACCCTTTGGGAGATTGTTTAGTCAGTATGAGTATATGTTTTGAGTGTGGTACAAGGGATCATGAGTCTGGACATTATGAATGGGTTACTAAGGATAATGAGGATGAACATAGACGTGCTCAACCATACCCCTCTAGGGGTCACTAGGCTTGGCATGGTGCTTCATAAGTATCTTAAAGATTTTTGATCTTGATGTGTGTGCATTGATAGACTCGAGTTCCACTCTTTCTTTTATTACTCTTTTTTTACGAAAAAGCTTCATGTTAGTCCTAAATTATTGTGTGAATCTTATAAAGTGTCTACCCCTCTTGGTGAGTCCATTATTGCTAGAAGAGTCTATAGAAATTGTCCCGTGTTCATATTGCAGAAACTCTTACCTTGTGATTTTTATGAATTAGATATAGTGGATTTTGATGTCATACTTAGGATGGATTGGTTGCATTTATATTATGCCTATGTTGATTGTAGAACCCGTAGGGTGAGATTCCAATTCACTAATGAACCCCTCCTTGAATGGGGGAGTAGTAATGTGATTGTCAAGGGTAGATTCATTTCTTGTCTCAAATCCAAAAAATTATTTTCTAAAGGTTGTCTCCATCATCTTGTGAGGGATAGGAATGTTAAGTCCAAAGTCTCTTCTATTGAGTCAGTTTTGGTGGTTAATGAGTGTCCTCATCTCTTTCCCGATGAGCTCCCAGGTGTTCGTCTTAAAAGGGAAATAGATTTTGGTATGGAACTCCTTCCCAATACAAAATATATTTCTATTCCCTCTAACTGTATGGCCTCACAGAGTTGAAGGATAAATTAAAAGACTTTTTGGAAAAGGGTTTCTTAAGGCCTAGCAAGTGGTGCGCTGGTGTTGTTTATGAAGAAGAAGGATGGTTCTATTAGAATGTGCATTGATTATTGATAACTTAATAGGGTTTGCCTACCAAGGATTGATGACCTTTTTGATCAACTTCAAGGGGCTAGTCATTTTTTTAAGATTGATCTTTTGTCCGGTTACCACCATATGAAAGTAAAGGAGTTTGATCTTCCCAAAATCTCTTTTTGGACTAGGTATGGTCATTTTGAATTTGTGGTTATGACTTTTGGGTTGACTTATGCACAGGCTATATTTATGGATCTCATGAATAGGGTCTTTGAACCCTACCTTGATATGTTTGTGGTGGTCTTTATTGATGATATCTTTATTCATTCCCACAGTAAGGAAGAGCATATGAATCTCTTGAGGGTGGTGTTGCAAATTTTTGAATAATGAGAGGTTGTTTACCAAATATGAGAAATGTGAGTTTTTATTGAAAGAGGTTGCTTTCCTAGGGCATGTGGTGTC
>JAOTQJ010057971.1:0-13983 GCA_025642045.1 Solanum sejunctum
TGCAGGTTGGAGTCGTGGATATCGACTGGGAAGATAAGAGTTTGTGTATTCTATTAGACTTTCTTGTTTTGTTAGTTGACTTACTGGGTATCGCGTGGTATTTGGTACTCACCCCTTGCTTCTACACTCGTGTAGGTAGTGAACGTGGGCAGTGAAAAGTAATTTCTTAAAACTTTGAGGATTCTCAAGAGACGTAGAGAGGTAGTTATTGTCATCTAACTGACCCTCTTGTTCCTATTTCTTTTGTACTTGTTCTATTTGAGAAGAAGGACAGTTTGGACTTGTATTTATTTGATTTTCTGTATTTCTAGTGGCTTGTACGCATGATAACCAATCCTTGGGTAGGATTTAAGTTTATGAAAATTCTCAGTTTCAGTTGGTTATTTTAGTTAAAAATGCATCCACGAGTTATATTTATTATCCCTTTTTGAGTTAAGGTTGACTTATTCTGGTGGGGTTGAACAAGTGTCATCACACCCAATTTTTGGGTCGTGACACCTTCGTACTGATATAGAAAAAACACCAAGATACTATTTCAACCATGTATTATTTAATTTAATCATGGAATACTTATTTCTTAATTTGATAATGAATATTTGTTTTATTTGTTAGGTTTCCAATCAAAGACTGCAAAACAGTTATTCTTAAAGCATATGGCATGTCAATAAGTAGGAGAAAGGCGTATCTTGGACGTAAGCGTGCTTTTGAAAAAGTCTACGGTATATGGGAGTGTTCGTTTGCTGAGTTGCCAAGATATATGCAAGCTTTGAAACACTTTAATCCAGGCACAATAGTTAAATGGAAAATAGATCGTCTCAATAGTGTTGCTGATGATGCATTTAACTATGTATTTTGGAGTTTTAAGTCATGCATTGATGGGTTTATTTTTTATCATCCAGTGATATCGATTGATGGAATACATGTCTATAGAAAGTATGATATCAAGTTGTTGATTGCAGTTGCAATGGACGATAACGGTTCAATATTACTTTTAGCTTTTGCAATAGTTGCAAATGAGAGTATGGAAACATGGACTTTGTTTTTAAATCATTTGCACTTGCATGTTGTGAAGGATCGTAAAGGTGTAACATTGATATCTGATAGACATCATGAAATACTTTCATCCGTATATAATTCTCCAAATTGGCAGGTCCCGTTTGGGTATCAGCGTTTTTGTTTAAGGCATTTGAAGCCAACTTTCAAAAAAAAAAAATTAAAAATGCCACTTTGAATAATCTTTTATGGGCAGCTGTAAATCATACTCAGGAGAAAAAGTTCTTAAAAAAATGGAGATGATCAAAGAGATTAACGCGGAGGCATATGTGTGGTTAATGAAGAACGATCTTGACAAATGGACATTGCACAAGGATGAAGGCAGGAGATGGGGCATGCTGACTACAAATGTTCTGAATCATTTAATGGGTTGCTTAAGTCGGTCAGGGGCCCACCATTTATTGCGATGGTGAGACTCACTTATAATCAGATTGTGAAATGATTTGTCACAATATCAAAATTTGTCAATCAATTATTACAACAAAAATAATAGCGGATGCCTAAACCATTCAAAATATTTAAGGATAATCGTAAAAAATCACAGCGTCACACGCTCATCAACTATCATCAACAAAGGAAAAATATATTTGAGGTGCAGACACATATGCATCATGGCCGTGGCAGTAATATACACATTATAAATGCATCGCAAGGAACATGTCAATGTGATAAATGGCAATCGCACCATATTCTGTGTTCTCATGCAATAAAAGAATTTGATCAAATTGGGTACCAAGCATGAGAGCATATGGCACCAGAATTCAGTGTGTGTAACTATAAAAAAGCCTATTCCGGACAATTCAATCCACTTGGCGGTGAAGCATATTGGTCTAGTAGTCCCTTTACTATGATAGCAAATGAAAAATATTTACGAAAAGTGGGCAAAATAAAACCACTCGTTTATACAATGAAATGGACGTTCCACCAAGTACACTCACTCGCAAGTGTTCAACGTACGAACAAATAGGTCATGATTGGCGCAACTGTCCATCACGATCTCGAAATGATTCATGTGATGAGAATACTTAACTAGAATATTTGTGTTAATTTATTTTCATATGTAATCTTTTATTTTCCTTCGTATGTAATCTTTTAGTTTCATATGTAATCTTTTATTTTGATGAATTGATTTGGTTGCTCTAAAAAAATTTCAATAAATCTCTCTTCATGTCCTTGGAACTAGAAAACATTAATAGAGTATAAAAACATGAATATAAAAATTGATTGATCAAAATATTTTTCAAATAGTAAATGACTTTTGCGTCCTTAAAAGTTTTAAGTTAGGGTAACATAAATTTATATAGTAAAAAAGAATAAATTTATATAGTAAGAAAGAATGAGTATATGGTAAAAAAGAATAACATTAAATACTAATAGAGTATCACAAATTTATTATGGACAATGTTTCTTCAATTTGTATAAAAAAAGAATAAATCAAACATTTTTTTTACACGACTACTAACTAAATTGAGTAGTATATATATCAAACTAATAGATAATTTGTTTAAGCTACAAAATTTTTTTTAAGCTATACAAATAATACTAAGTTCCACAATTCTTCTTTGGAATACGTAAAATATCTTGCGGCCTAAGTCCCGTATACCCTTCAGCATCTTCATCATCCCTCTTTCTCTTCTTAGCAGGAAGATCCTTCATGTTCACTTTTTTTAGAACTCTCTTAACGACTTTTTCCATTCTAGGTGTTTGAGGCATATCATCCACCGGCATAATGAAAGTAGCATCTGGAGATGAGTGTGGAGACGATGCAGTATGAATCTACAAAAAGAGTAATATAATTAAAGTTTAAAGTTCAAAAATATAATCCGACTTCAAAGTTTAAAGTTCAAAAATAAATAAAATAAACTTGTGTCTCAACATGATCTCCAATGGATGTCTGGACGACATCATCTATGATCGTCGTAGAGCTGGGATCGACGATGGATGAAGGCTCTGTAGTATAAATATAAAAATAAAAGAAAAATTAATTTAATATAAATATTACTAAACAACAACAAATTAGAATTATTTTAAATAAATAAATAAAATTAAACTTGTGCCTCATCACGATCCCCAGTGAATGTAGGGGCGATATCATCTATGATCGTCGTAGAGCAGAGATCAACAATGGATGAAGGCTCTGTAATATGAATCTACAAATAAGATTAATTTAATATAAATATTAGTAAATCAATGAATTGTCCTAATTTTTGTTGACATTGTTGTTGAATACTCTAAACTCTTTGCAAGATTCTAGCTTTTCGAGTTAGAAATATATTCTACCATTTTACCCCAACATGACTCTGTCACCTCATAACTAAATAAATAAATAAAACATAACTTAACCAAAAACCATCCAAATAGTGGAAGAGAACACTCTTAAGCTATTTCCAAGATTCCAGCTTTTCAAGTTGGAAATAAAAAGCACAGAACTTTCCAATAACATAGTTAACCATCCTTTCAAATTTAAACTCGATTTTGTTTCGTTACCCTCGTTATCAAATTCATTGATTAAAGTTAAGAACTCATCACTTTCTGTTGATAATGATTTTTTATCAACCGTATACGCTTTTTGTTAATCCAATTATCTTGATATCACATATACATACACTTCACTAATCTGCACTAATTCCCAAAAACTTACAGGTCTTCTAACAATTTCCTACGGTTTTATCCAAAAAGTGTAATAAAATACTCTAAATCCTTCCCAAGAGTTAATATTTTGAGCAGAAAATCAGTAAAAAAATATGTAGAAATGGGGTGATTATTAAGAAAAACAAATAAAGCTAGGCATGGATTAAACAATACACTAAAGAAGCGTGATAGAAGAAAAGAAAAAGAATGATCACAGTAACTAGGCAAAACAATAAGGTTGTGAATTTATTTTCTATCAATTGGTATTCTCTTTAATTTATTTTCCAATAACATAGCTAAACAAATAAATTACTCATCTTGTACTATATAATATTGCCAAAAACTCAGAAAAGAAACAAAACACATTTGAGACAATATTTTGGGCTTTACTGATATATACCTTCTCGTTCAACCTTCCATTGCTAGGAGAATTAGGTTTGATCTGTCAAAGGAGATTAGTGATCTAAGAGATTATAAAAATAATGCAGATCACTATAAAACTGAAAAGAGCCAACAATAAGTACATAGTAGAAAACAAATATATGCCTGCAAAGTATATCCTAAGTGCAACTCGCGGTACATGAATCCTACACCTCAAAAATTGTAGAGAATTTTGAACCATCATAATTGAATCTTCCAGCCTAGTTACTAGACCAGTGAGCATGGATCAAAGCAATAAAGAGTTCATTTTTGTTTTAAGAGAACTTAGGAAAACATCTATTGACCAAAGTTCCAGCAACAACAATCTATGCTCGAAGTAGGCCGAACAACTCAACATATGTACATCAATATTCTTTAGTCACAGCTCGATTCAACAATATCCAGTTCAATGATACTAAAATTTAACTCCTTGTCCTAAAGAACAAAAATCTCTCGGAAATTTTAAGCATATTCTCCAACTGAATGACTCTAAACCAAAGGATAATATCATTTGGACTGCAAAAAAAAAAAAGAATAGAACACGTGAAAAAAAGCAGGAAAACAGCACATTATAACCAGGGAGGTTAATCTTGATTCTTTCACTAGATCATGGAAAAGGCCAGGCTCCTTAAAACAGGTCCAAACATCCATTGCATCTGTTTTTCAATTCTTTCAGATGCAAAAGATCATGTACAGGGGCTAAACCTTTTTTTTTAGAGAGAGAGAGAGAGAGAAACATGAAAACAGGTCTCATGTCACATTTTTGGGGCTTGTTAACATGCTAGAAATTGACACATTAACGAACCATGTCCACATTCGTATGAATGTCATTTATAATGACAAATTCTTAGATGCGAGCCAAAGAAATACCAAACTTCTTGTTACCTGTTCCTCACCAGGAACTCCAGCAATAGTCGAAACGCCATCTTCTATAGCCATCATGGAACTAGGATCTATAGTGGATGAAGGCCTCATAGTATGAATCTAAAAATAAATTTAAAGTTATTATTAATACATTATCAAATAATGAGTTATTAAAAAAAATATAACCTGTGAGTAGATCGGATCATCAAATAGTCCTTCCATAAAATCCTGAGTGCTACTAGGAGCAGTATCTTCGGTGACACAATGAGTAGTTTTAGATGTCCCCTACAAGAATATATAAATAGTTATGAATCAATTACAAATTATAAATATTATAAATTAAAATAGTTTTCAAAACTCACCGGCATATCTGATATATAATCTCCAACGCCTATAGTCAGTCTTGAATAATCATGAAATGACATATCTAAAAGATCCATTAAGTCAGAATAATCATGCAAACCTCTAGCCTCTACCCCAACCTCTGCCTCTACATTTGGATGAATATGCAAACTACTTACATCGTGTCCTCGAGCACATCCTTGTCCTCTCCACCCCCTACGTCTTCGTCCTCGACCATCTCTATGCCTAGGGGCAGGAGGATCCCTGTCCTCGAGCACGTACATGCTCAAACAAGGGATCTCCCTCAAAAAATGGCACAATAAACTGTATTCTAGACTCACGTAATGTATCCCTAACAATTTGAGCAACCTCCTCACCATGAGAAACTGAAGCTGTGTCCTGCTGCCATTGTGATGCAAGATTGTATAATTTAAAAAGTTTTCTCGGCATCGCAATATTAGTACCAGCAGAATGAACAAATCCTGGTCCTACATCAACCTCTAATGCATGTCTGCCTATAAATAATTGTCCATATCACATGTACCGCTGTCTATATCTCATCTCACTGGTATCACCATCTACCTCAACTACCAAACACTGATGTTGATTGCCCTAATCATGCAAATGTTTATCTAACATCTCATAAACCTCCGGTCCAAGCCTCTTATGCTGATCATGCATATGATGGTCAATTCCCCAAACTAGGCATAGTAGGTATGTGTTGGGGACGATCAAACTGATGCATTACTCTATCGGGCGCATGCACCTCAACAATCTCTAAGCAAAGTATAGGCATGCATGCCATTCATAAAGGCTCGTCGATCGTGCAACGTCGAGGTAGTGTATGTAAAATTTCAGCATATGGTGTCCATTGAAGCTATATTGTAACACTTAGAAACATAAAGCTAAATTATAAAAAAAATTAAAATTAAATATAAACCATACCTGATCCTTCGTCATCCGGTCTAGCTGATCTCTAATTGGAGTAAGAGAGTGATGTGGGTCAGTATTTCGATCAATCTCTCGCGTCCAACGTCTGGCATATGGTAGTAATACATCATCATCATGAGGTGGAGAGATTGATGGTCGTACGGGTAAGATTCTCTCCCAACACCATACCTTATTGTGACAAATAAAATAATTTAGTTTTCATTATTAATAACAAAAATATGCCATTTTGCACATACTTCAACTAATTCATCAAGTGCCTTATTCAACATTCCAAATTGAATCATTTTGGGGCTATAAGTAGTTATTATACCCCAGCCTTGTATATTCATACTGTACAACTTAACTTTATTCCCAATAATTCCTAATTCCCATTTAAAAATAAAACTTAAGTTATATAGAGGAGAGAAATAAATTCACAAATGTCAACTGCCTCGTCGATAGATGCCCAACATAATGAGCGGTATAAATAGGCCAAAATTGCGCTGCCCTAACTGTATTTACTTACATTCTGTATCGGATCTACAAATGCCAGATATTACAAGCTAATAAGGTTTACCAATGTATTTGGAAATAAGATGCCCCCAATATAACAAGTAGGTAAAGCCTAGCTATTTTCTCAATCTTCTCCACTGGAGTAGCATCTTCTATCAGGTCTACCTATAACTGATCTCGCAAGTATCTAGTAATGCTATGTATCTTCACTCGGCTCGCACCATTCATATCGGTAGGTGCTATAGCATATCCTGTGAGTGTTTCTAATAAAGTATGCCATGGTCGACTCCTTTGTGCAGCATCTTGCAAGTACACAGCATCACCATTGATGCGCAAGCGAAATAAGACTTGCACATCCTACAATGTAATTGTGACCTCACCGAACAGTAAATGAAAGCAATGAGTCTCTGGACGCCAACGCTCAACCATGGCTGTAATAAGGGCACAATCATACTACATCCTACCTACGAAAACTACATGATACAGGCCAAACCTATGTAGGATCTCCTCAATACACTCATGAGGTCGGACACGAAATAAATTCCAAGCATCATTTGTGTCCACTGTCTTCATAAGACTATTAAATGGTATCTCACCTTTCAATAATAATTCTGACTTATGTTTATCTTGAGAGAGGAGAAGTGTACGATCAACTGGCCCAGGATTCACAACGCGTTCCATTATATACTATAAAAAAATTCTATTAGTTTCTGATAATACTTATTAATTATTTACTTTAATTTAACTAATGACTTAAGTATTTACTAATTACAACCAAATGAATACTTATCAGTAGACTAATGACAGTATTTAAATTTGAAGTCCACTTTTAGTTTGTTTATGTACTAGTCCACTTTTGTCATATTTAAGCACAGTATTTTAAATTAATAACTTTCAAATGTTCTTGGATTTAGGGGATAAGGAAAACCTGTACTTTTAACTATCCAAGCCAACTTTTTACTAAATCAAAACGATCTTTTAACAAATTCACAACAGTCAACTCCCTCCACAAATTAGTACATCATTATAATAAAGGAAGTGGCAACTTAGACCCATCAAACCAATTTATTTTCTTGAGTTGTAGTTAGTGTAGGCATAATAGAAGATGAAAAATTAATAAATAAAAGATGAAAAGAAATAAATATCCAATTTAATTCTTATTATGTGCTTTTAATTTATAAGAATCTTCAAATGCTTGAATCGATGTGGGGTCGGATCTGAGGTTGGGGACCAGTGAAGAATAAGAAGGTGCAAAGAAGGGACTGGTAGGGTCGGGTATGGGACCAATTCAGGTCAAAGAAGGAGTAAAATATTGTTTTGGAGAAAGTAGGGCCGGGGGATCGTCGATGAAGAAAAAGATAAAGTGTAAATGTTGGGGGACCGTTTTTCTCTGTAAATGTGCAAAACACAAAGTGTAAGGCAAAAGGGAGAAAGTCTAAAAAGGTAAAGTGTAAATGTTTTTTACATTTTAAAAAGTATAAAATATGTTCAGAAGATGCATGTCGCAGAGATGAGGATGCTGAGGTGGATGAGTGGTCGCACCAAGAGTGACAAGGTTAGGAATAAGACCATTTGGGAGAAGCTAGAGGTGGCCCCGGTGGCCGAAAAAATAGGGAAGCGAGACTGCAATAGTTTGGACATATGCAGAGAAGGAGTATTGATGCTCTTGGTAGGAGGTGTGACAGGTTGATTTTGGGAGATACTCAGAGGGGTAGAGGTAGACCGAAGAAGTACTAGGGGGAGGTGATTAGACAAGATATGACAGAACTTGATCTTACTGAGGACATGACCTTAGATAGAAAGAAGTGGAGGTCGCGAATAAGAGTAGCAGACTAATGGTAGAGTTAGGTATTTTTTTCATGTGTTCGCAGTATCTGGGGTCTTATGGGTTAGTTTTATCTTATTTACATATTGTCATCCCTTGTGTCATATCTAATTTTTTTCTGCTCACGGGTTTTGAGATGAGAGTTCACAGGAAACAGCCTCTCTACTTTTATGGTAGCGGTAAGGTCTGCGTACACTCTACCCTCTTCAGACCCCACTTATGGGATTTTACTGGGTATGTTGTTGTTGTTATTTTTTGTTTATAGTGTAACGACTCCCCATTCAACAGTCCGTTACAAAAATATGAAAAGTGTAAAAAAAATTTACACTAAGCCTATTTTTGTTCACTTTTAGTTTCATGACCTATTTTGATAATTTTAATATATTTGTGGCTTATTTTGGTTACTATACATATAGAATCTAAGCTCGGGGATAGCTTTGTGCCTTATAAAATATGACACTTGTCTTAGGCCTCTAAATTTGAGGGATTTATTTTTTAGCAATAATAAAATTATTATAGGAATTTTTTTAATTAAATTTTTTTTTTTATTATCTGTTTCAGTTTTTAGTTTAATATTGAAAAGTTTTTTTTTAAAAAAAAAAACGTTTTTATTAAATTTCATACTCTGATAAATAAAAATTAGACAAATAAATAAAAGCAAAGGGAGTACTATTACAGAAAAAATATTTTTTTTCATATAAAAATAAAAGAAATGACTTGGATATGAAGTTTAATTTTTTATAAAATACTCCTATATTTAATGACTTAGAATCTTAAGAAAAATAGAATAATAGACTTTCAATAAAAAAAAGTTAAGGCCTCTTAATCATTTTTAGCTTTAGGACATCAATGATTGAATCACCCTTGTCAGAGCTAAAGTGTAAAGAATCCCATTTTTAGTAGAAGCTCGTAAATGTATTCCACTTACACAATGAGGATACAATAGAAATTCTGTAAAATAACAATAGGTACGTAAATGACTGAATTAAATGATAGTAAGAATTAGAAAGCTATGAGAAGACAGATAATCAGAAAGGGAGGCGAGAGAGCATAAATTGTTAGGTCAAATGAATGGATAATGGTACATTGTATAAAGATTGATGTATTAGAAAATTGTGAAAGTTGCAATTATGAATGAATTCATTTCATTCATGTAACCTTTCGTATTTTGGTGAAAAGTTTCGTCTACTATACATGAATCATTATATCATTCTATTCGTTATAATATCCTAACCCTTCTCAGATATTGATATAACTTGATAACTTAAAACTTTAGAACTTGAGAACTTGAGAAAAAAACTAAGGAACTTTTAGTAGAAAATATTTAAGACAAGTTTCAAGAAGAAAAAATGTTGTTTCGAAAAATTTAGAGGAAAATTGTTGGATAACGCCAGCATGCGACCTATAGTAAGACCCATGAGAGGGCTGGAGTGGCCCAAGTTAAAATCATGATTGAACATGTTGCTTGCATAATGAACTTAGTTAAGAAATAAAATTACGTTCTTATTATCAACTATAACTTTTAACATATTGAAAATCTAAATAGAAAACATCCCAAAAAAAAACCTCACCGCTTGGTGATGGGCGTACATAATAACAGAAAGTGATCAAACCCACGTCACGTGCTAAGTTTTATTAGTTCAAAAGAGGACGTGCCATGTTCATGTGAGGCATGTTCTCGTTGGATGCCTTCTTCAAATCAAAGTTGGCAAAAGTAGTTGGAATTGTTAATAGAAAAAATATGTAATTAATTAGGGATTTCTTTGTGGTGAAGAAAGTAATATCCAATCTCTTCTTAATACTCTGTATGTATTTATTTTTTTATTAAAATGTAAATTGAACTCTTTCGAAACGTTTTGCATTTTTTCCCCATTGTGATTCACAAACAAATTCTTTGATAGATACAATGTATATTATTACTATTTTTTAACAAGAAGTGTTTTATTGACGGCTTAAGTGATACAAACAATAATTTGGCACCAGAGTAATACTATAAATATTACTCCCCTATCTTATTTTAGTTATCATTTTATGCTTTTTAAGTGTTAATTTGATTAATTTTTTTAAAGTTAAATTAGATTAAATTAATTTGATATTTAAAAATATAAATATTCAAAAACTATATGAAAAGTATTATTGATTACAATTTTTTCATATCAATATAATTAAAAAATATATATTTTATAATATTCATAAAATTTATATAATTTAAATCTAAAAATAAAAATCATAATAACAATTGATATGAGGCGGATGGATTACTACATTTTGTAATGTTATCACTACAAAATCAACAAGTCAATTAAATTTTTGGTGGGTGAGATCTTAAATAGTTGCATTTAATTATAGATTAGATCTCACCAGATAAACTCAGCCACATATTCTCTCAATTATTGCGTTCTTTTATTGTTTCATTTAATTAATTTAATGACTAAGGGACGTCATTTTGGGTTAAGACAGACTATTTGAGTTTCTTTATTAACCCTTCATGAATTATGATCATTATAAAATAATTCGAGATCATATATACATAGTACTCGAAGAGTTTTCAATTGAACTTTTTTTTTTTTAATCCTATCCAATTAAGGAGATATGTCCCTGGAGAAGAAGTCAATATTCGAGTATCCCATATTATCATATTTGGCATCTTAAAGTTAATTTGATATTTATTAAAAGTTAAATGCTATTGAATCAATTGAATATTAAATAATTAAAAGAAGGTCAAAAATCTTTTTGAATTATTCGATATGGAGCGAAAATACTCCTCTATCAGGTTTTGATTTAAAAATATTCTTCAAGTAAATATTTCGCTAAGAAGTGCTCCCCTTTTTAATGAAAACGAAAAAGATCAAAAATATCCATGAACTATTGTAAATTGAATAAAAATACCTCTTGATTAGATTTTAGTTCAAAAATACTCTTTTCTTAAAATTTTGTAAAGAAAAAAAATACCCCTCTCTTTAAAAAAAATGACACTTACATGCTATGTGGACGAAAAAAGTCACATGATAAGTCTATGTGAAACTCATTTAAAGATCCAAGAGGTTTCTCCTTGGATATTTGATCTGAGAATAGCTTTTTATGTCAAAAGAGACTATCATTTCACTTGCAAACATCTCAAAAAGTCAATTTCTGAATGATAGCACGGATTCATCCTCTTGCCTCCTCCTCGGATCAGTTACTCAAATTCAATAGAATGCAACTCTACAAATTTCTCAAATCTACAAAGCTTGTATATATAGAAATTATTGTGCTTATGTTGACAATGTCACACAACCAACACAAGTTATCATTTTCAAGAGAAAATCCAATTGCAACTATAAACAAAAGCTATTTCTTAATATAATAAGAATTTGAACTACTCAAGGTCTGATAACAACTTATTTGAAGATAGGCTAGGGTTTAATTTTTAATGGAAGAGGGATTTTTAAATAATAACTTTAAATTTTTAACTGAGGAGTGTTTTTTTTACAGAAAACATATTGTGTGTATTTTTACTCCATTTTTAATAGTTAAGGAGTATTTTGGCTCTTTTTCATTTAACATGTTAGGAAGAGGGATTTTTTTAGCCAAAAATTCAATAGAGGGGTATTTTTTAGAAAAAAAAACTATTAGAGGAATATTTGTGCTCCATCTCAAATAATTCAACGATATTTTTTAACCTTTTTCTAATTAAAATATAGATGTTAAAAAACTATACAAAAATTACTACTCTACTAACTATAACTTTTCTCATGTCAATGTAATATAAATATATTTTAAAATATTAATCTAAATTTATATTTTATATGACCAACAATAGTTATTCACTATTTACTTGATACATGGATTAAGAAGTAGTAATCATAAAACAATTTTACCAATTCAACTTTATTAAATATAAGTTATTTAAACATTGCAAAAAGAATACTATTTATTGACAAGGGTAGAATAGACATAAAGGGATAAAAGATTCATTGATTTTACAAATTGGTTAAGTATTATTGAATATTTTAAAATAGTATAGTGAATAAGTAAAGCTGAAAGTACAGGTATAATTTAAGTCTCAAAAGAGAAAATATGACAATCAATATGAAACGAAAGAGAGTACAATTTTGTAGAGCAGTCACTTCCTGCCTAACCCATAATTTAGCAGGATTAGGCTAAAATTTTTGAAGCTCATTTAAAAAATGAGCTTTTTAGCCTGATCCAAATAAGTTTGCTGATTTATCAAAATTTTGCAATATGAGTTAGACCGGCTCATGGGCAAACTTAATAAAATAAAATAAAATAAAATAGAGTATTGAAAATAATAAAAGTTTAAATTCAAAGTTCATTTAAAATTTTGAACATTAAAATTTAGATACAAATTATGTTTTAATAATGTGTAATAATAACATTAATACCATGTAATATTTTTGTATTACTATTTGTTTTGGTATATTTAAATTATAATTTAATTTAAAAATCTATTAAAAAAAATATATGGCGACTTACACAAATCCCATACTCTTTGGAGCCGATTCGAACTAATACCAATTCTTTTAAAAATTATAAAAAATTCTTTTTTTTATACAAAAAACGAAACTAGTTATACATATCAAAAAGGTATAAGCATTAAGAGATTTTACTATGATATATGGAGAAATAAAGATTGTAATTTGTATCAATAAGTGTTTAAATTTTGTATTATTTAAGATAATTTTGTAATTTTTTTTGAAAAAATTGAGATTATATGAACTTATGTAAACATAAGTTATATATTTTTGTAAATTTTCTACCTATAAAAATGTGGGTTGATCCGGCAAGGTCCATAGACCACATATTGATGGACTGAGCTAGTTGTTTTCTAGTCTAAAAAAAATGGAATAATTCGATATGACTCATTAAATTTCAAAGTTTATATAAATTAACTCGGATGAGGTAGACAAATCTATATTGACAGTTCTATATTTTTTATCAGTGATAAAAAAACAAAGAAAGCAAGAAAAATAGTTGACCTAGTTTTTGGTAACCAAAAGCATAGTAAATTACACTAGTACAAATTAGATGCATGTTGTCATCGACATTCAAATTAAATTAACGCTGATGACATTTGCAAGAACTACTTCTGTTTATCAATGGTCGTTTAGCTAAGTAAATAATTCCTTTTACAGTTTTTACTTTTCTTTTACTTACTTCAACTTTAAATTATTATTATTATTATTTTGCTTAAAGATACAACAACAACAACAACATACCCAGTGTAATCCCACATGTGGGGTCTGGGGAGAGTGACTTGTACGCAGATCTTACCGCTACCTCATAGAAGTAGTGAGGCTGTTTCCTTAAACCCTCAGCTCAAAACCTATTAGCAGAAAAGACTCGATATGACAAAAGGAAAGCCAGGGGGAGTGCGGGGGAGGGGGAAAGGGAAGGGGAAGGGA
>JAOTQJ010057990.1:0-48714 GCA_025642045.1 Solanum sejunctum
ATTTTAAGGTCTTAATCACCTCAACATGACTTAGAACTTATTTACACTTGACCCTCTTCAGCGTTAGACATGCAAATCGCCTATTAACCTAAGATTCAAGCACTTTTGAAAATTAGCGCTAATTCGAACAAACCATATCATGTTTCCTTTGAATTATACTAGTATTATAAGGTGTAGGGTGTTACAATTATTCTTATTTTGTATGTCCCTTCTACATTCAGGAATGATGTTCTCGAGGGGTAGACGTTGAAACGACCCCAAAAGTGCCTGAAAACGTGCCTCGAAAGTGCCTGGAATCTTGTTTTCCATATATCTAAAAATCTATTTGGAATTTCAAAAATTCAACTGCATATTCTTGTTCAGTTGGTCCAAATTAGGGTGTCAAGGGTTTAACCTTAAATTTAAAGTAAAGGAATCGAATTATAAAATTTTGCTTGTTGCAATTTCTACAAGGCATCCGTGACTTCTCCGCGATGCGGAGAGATATTATTTCTACACTGTCTTTTCCTAGTTTGACCAGATTTTTTTAAGTGTTGGACCTATGTTTTTCCAAACATAATTTCACCTATAGTTAGTCTTATTTCACCCTCATATCACCCAAAAACATTCCCTAATGTTTTTCCAAACACTTAGACTCATTTCTAACCCTAAATTCAAGTCCTAAACTCAAGACCATTCTCAAGGATTTCTTCAAGGATCTCACCTATGCTTCAAATCTCCATTAAAGTCTTCTTCAAGAACTTCACAAAAGCTAAGGTATGTAGTGTTGAACCATTGATCCCTTCTACCCATGGTGCCTAAAACCTCTTTTATTTAATATTGCATGATTTAAAGAGATTTTACATGTGGGTCTTGAATATTGAGAAATTTACAGCACAGTGATTTTAGTTTATGAAAGTATAGTGGTTTTGGTTTGTTTTGAGCTTCAAATCTGGGATCTAATGTTGCATTTGATGAGGAATTTTGATATAAATGTCTTGGGGTGTTGTGTGGTGTTGATTAAAGCCTTTACCACTGATTTTCCTGCATGAGTTCATCTCTAGATTGCCTACTCTTTTACCCCTATTACACGTCCCAAGGTGTTTGATAAAATATCCGGTTATGGTTTCTTGAGGAATTGAAGGTTCAAAGCATGAGATATGATATGAATGATGTTATGATGATGAAATGAGCTTATGTATATATTTATTCCTACATGAGATATTGCATTAGAGCCTATGGTGAATTCTATATAAAGTGTTGCATAGACCATGCCCAATTAGGGGGAAAAGAGCCCGAGTAACTATGTGAGGGGTTTATACTTCGTCACCATAGATGTTTGGAGTGTGACCATCATCAACTATGCGAGGAGTTTATACCTGGTCACCATTGATGGCGGGGTGCGACCACCATCAACTACCAAGGAGTTTATAGCATAGATAGCTTGCTTAGTCTCATTCTTCACATATGATATTCTATATGAGCATAATGTACTTAAGCATGATTTACTTATGCATTGATCATACATGCCATCTTGCTATAATATGATTATTGTCTATCATTTTGCATTTTGGATTTTGATGCCTATCTCTTGCTGCATTGCATTCCACATACTTAGTACATTCAAACATACTAACACATAATCTTGTCTATATGATATCAACATGTAGGAACCAATGCCCAAGTTGATCATCCTCTTATTTCTTCACATGGCTAGGTGGTGCTATTCCAAGCTTGTTGGTGAGTTCTCCATTTCGGGGACTTTGGTTTATGTCTTTTCTCTATTATCTATGCATTGAGACACTATCTTGTGTTATCTTTGACTATGAGGGTGAACTCAATTACTTTGTCTTGGCCCTTGCTCTTTCTATGTTTTAGAGGTGTATGTTGGACAAGGTGTGTACTATGTATGAGCTTGACTCTTGACTTTTGACTTTGATGTTTATGCAAGTTTTTTCCTTAGTACCATTACCCTTACTATTATTTGTATATGTCTTTGTATGTTTTTGCACCCAAGGATGTGTGATGACATGTTAAGAGGCTTGTTTGGGGTCCTTTCGGGTTTCTTATTCGCTGTGTCATGTCTAGGCCATATGCTTGGGTCATGACAGGTATTGGAGTTTCTCCAGGCATTGGTGGTTGAGTATGATCACCATCAACATCCACTTCTTTTGATTCATATTTCTAGGGAACATGTATATTATCTGCATCTTGCGGATGGTCATCATGAACCTCATCTTCAGCTTGAGTTGGCACTTCTATTGAAAGATTCAACCTTAAGCTTATTAAATCATCTATAGGAGTAAAACCTTCCTTGTCTACTTTATTTATATTCTTGATGGTTTGATCTTCAATAAAGACAATATCTTGACTCCTAATCAGCTTATTGTGCACTGAATCATAAAACCTATACACAAATTCATCTTGACCATAGCTAGTAAACATACACTGCCATGTTTTGACATCAAGCTTTTGCCTTTCATCCTTTGAAACATTAATGAAAGCTTTGCAACCGGATACTTGCAAATGTCTGTAAGAAATATTCTTACTTGACTAAATTTTCTTCGAAACTTCATATTAAAGAGGGGCATACAATGAGAGATTTAGCACATACACTGCTATAAGTAGATCTTCAACCTAAATAGACTTATCCAACTTTGAATAAAAGAGTAAGTACCTTATTCTTTCTATCAAAGTTCAGTTCTTCCTCTCGCTAAACCATTCAGCTATGGTGTCTTTGGAGGCGTCCTTCGATATCGAATACCATGCATTTTGCAATAAGAGTGAAATGATCCAATATACTATCTGCCATTGTTCTTACAGACACATTTGATATTCTTCCCTGTTTCTCTCTCAACAGTGGCATGAAATTGTTTGAAGATTTCTAGCACTTGATCTTTGGAGTTAATGGTATAAGACCTCATTTTACTCGAATCATCATCAATAAAGGTAAAAAAAATATGGCTCTACCAACTAACTTGAACAGTAGACCACACACGTTAGAGTAAATAAGGTCCAAAACATTCTCCATTCTTGAATGTGGAGAGCTATGGAATGAGACTCTATTTTGTTTTCCACCTAGAAAATCTTCGCATTTCTTCAAGGATACGTGATCTAAATAAGGTTGAACTTTATCTTTCACCAATTTGGACATCCTCCTTTTTCACCAGCATGGTAAAGTCTCTTATGCTATAAATGTGTGGTATTTTCATTTTCTATCACATTTATAAGTACATTAGAGACCTTTGTTTGCATTAGATATAGTTTTGAGAGTTTGTATCCTCTCAAAATGATAATGGAGCTTTTGGTGAGCTTCCATCTTTCATTTCCAAAACTTCTTTCGAAGCCTTCATCATCAAGCTTGCCTATAGAGATTAAATTTAGGCACATATCAGGGATATGCCTAACATATTTTAGAAAAAGCTTCACGTCATTCTTCATTTCCAAACAGACATCTCCCTTGCCTATAATTTTTGATAAATTTCCATTTCCCATCTTAACAACACCATAGTCTCCATGTGTGTAAGATGAGAAGAGTTGTTTGCGTGGTCTGCCATGAACGGTTGCACCACTATCAGTTATCCAACTTGTCTCTTGGGTTAATAAACTTACAATCTCACCGTCACAGATGATATTGAACTGTTTGACAAGATTCTCTCGTTCATCATCACTATTTTCCTATCCCTTCTTCTCTTTATTATTTTGCTGTTCATTCTTGAATTTTTGACAAAATCACTTGATGTGACCTTTCTTCTTGCATGATGACACTCAACATTTGCATATTTGTTTGATTTTCCTCTACTCCTATCTTTGGATCTTGAACACTTAACTTGGCTTCTCAACCTCTTTTTAGTAATGAACCGACCCTGAAAAAGTGCTTGAAAATGTGCCTTGGAATGTACAGAACTTTAAATTCCATATATCTTCAAATGTATTTGCTATTTGTAAAATTCGACTATATATTCTTGTTCAGGGGGTCAAAATTAGGTGAAAAAGGGTATAACCCTGATTTAAGAGCGAAAGATCAGCAATTATGAAATTCCAAGAATTCAATTTCCAGTGGCAAATCTGCGGTGCTTCCGCAATGCACCACTGGGTAAAAAGTGGACTGTTTTTCTAGTTCGATCCAAGACTTCTAAGTCTTGGACCTAAGTATTCTCAAAAGTGGCTTTACCTATACTTAGCCAAATTTCACCCTCATATCATTCTAAATATTTTTCAATACTTACTTAAATACTTAGTCAATTTTCACTCTCCAAACTCAAGTCCCATACCCTCATCCCAAGCTAAGGTTTTCCTTCAAGGTTCTTCTTCAAGATTCAAGTCTCCATCTCCAATTTTCACTAAGTTCATCTCCAAGCTAAGGTATGTGGGTTTCTTTCGTGGGTTCCCTTCAACCATGAGACCCAAGCCTTCTTTTACTCAAATTGAATAATTTAATGTTGATTTACAAATAGGTCTTGCTTATTATAAAATTCACTACACACTATGTTAAAGCTATGTAAAGTTCTAACTGTTTCGCTATATTTTGAGATATAAATCTTTGATCTATTGAAATATTTGAGAAGGGGTTTTAATGTGTATTGCATGAGGGTGTTGCAAGTTATTGATTGATAGTTTTACAATGGATTTTCTTGCATGATTTCATCTCTATATATCATGGTTTTATACTAGCATTACACACCCTCTAAGTGTTTGATAAAATGTCTAGATGTAGTTTTTTGAGGAGTTGAAGGTCCAAAGCATGAGATATGATATCGTTGACTATATGATCTTAGGCGTATTTATATGCCTAATTGGCAAATAATGCCTATAAATAGAGTTAATTCAGAGGACAAATTGATAGAGTCTAGGTATTTGAGTATCATTTTGTCTTATTTTGCTAACATAGGGCCGAGTGCGCACGTTGGTTATGTTTTTGCAGGATTTTTCTTTGATTGGAAAGCTCAGAGTTAAATTCAGACTTAAGGAAAGAAGACAACCTGGATCTTGGAGGATAAAAGTCAGTAGAAATAGAAAAAAGACCAATAATCCTCATGGCAGACCTGCGAACAAGGTTGTGGAAGCTGAAAAATGGCAAAAAAGCGCAAATCCCAAAAATGTACAAGGTCCATCTTGCGGACAGATGCAAAAGTTATGCAGTATCATCCAACCAGCAATTTAAGCAAAAAACTCAAAGTACAAGAGGGTCCATATGGCGAACCTGAGGAACTGATACAGAAAAGTCAAATTATAGGATTTTTGTTATTACTCTATCTTAGACTTTAGTTTTTACATTCAGTTTCACACAAGAACTGTAGTAGGAGGTGACGAAGAACACTTTTCCACCTTATTTTGGTTGTTTTAATCACTAGGCTTTGTTTTTTGATATTTTCCCCTTCATTCAGGATGTATTCCACGTGCATGTGTTAGGGAGCAATAAGTTTTTGGCACCGTTGCTGGGGATTTGAAACGAATTGGTTGATTATCGAAGTTATCTTATATTGTAGTGATCCCTACATTTGATTTTAGTGGTGTTTTTGTGCAGGAAATTGAGCTCTAAACTGGAAGAGCAAGACTCTTGTTTTCGTCAATCAAAGAGGAGAACATGAGTTTTCTTTGAAACACCACCAATTCAATTAGTTGAGCTGGAGGATCAAGAGGATAACAAGGTGGAGATTGATCCTATTGCAAATAACATGGCAAACAACAATCCACCCACACCAGTAGCACCTGATGCTGATGCACCACAAGCACTGGGTCTAGTAAGGGATGTAGCAATCCCGAGAACTACAAATGTCACTAGCTATTTTGTTAAACCGAAGCCTGGTGGTTGGTAGGAGCTCAAATAGAACATGATCCAGCTACTACACTCTATTGGGCAGTTCATTGGGTTTCCTCATGAAGATCTGCAGGTCCATCTTCAAAATTTTCTTGAGATTACTTATACTTTCATCCCTATAGGAGTGAATTATGACTACGTAAGGATGACATTGTTCCCCTTTTCACTATTGGGAAAGCCCGGAGGTGGTTACAAATTGAACCACCATACTCCATAGCATCCAGGGATGGCTTGGCCCACAATTTTTCACCAGATTCTTCTCATTAAGTAAGACAACTAAGATAAGAAGTGAAATCTTGAGATTCAAACAGAGATCTAGGGAGAATCTATACCAGGCATGGGATAGGTTCAAAACTCTATTGATCAATTACCCACACCATTGTCAAGCTAACGAGGTATTGGTCCACACTTTCATTGAAGGGTTGGAACCTAATATCAATATTCTTCTTGATTTAGCTGCAGGGGGTCAACCATTAGAGAAGACATATGATGAAATATATGCACTTCTAAATAGAATTGCTTAAGGAAACTCGAATTGGAATAGAGGAGCTAGTAGACCAATAGTGCAGAAATAGGCTAGAGTCTCAGAAATTAATGCAATAACCAGCCTGCAGGCCCAATGGTAGCAATGCAAAATATGATGACCACGAACATCAATAACTTGGCATTAGGTCGAAAATAGCAAGTTCTATTGGCAGCAGGTCAGTAGCAAGCCCCCGTTAATATGGTAAAACAATAATAATCGGGTTGGTGTGATGTATGTGAGGGAGGAGATCACATGGATTAATCTTATGGATCTAATCCCGTAGCAGTGAACTTTGTAGGTAGTGCTATTTGAGGGAGATATTAAGGATTCAGGGACACTTATAACCCAAATTGGAGGAACCACCCAAAATTTTCATGGTGTGGCAATTAGTAGAATCATATGCCACCGCAGCAAAGACCACAGGGTGGAAATATATATCAAAATCAGCAAGCCCAATAGCCTGCAAGGTAGGCCAATCCAAACATTATGACTGATAGAGAAGTGTTGAGGCAGATCTTGGAAAATAAGAATCGGCAAGAAGAGGAAATTCAGTTGAATAAGCAGGATCTATAGAACTTAGAAAAATAGTTGGGACAGTTAGCCTCCTCAATAAATTCTAGGCCGTAAGTGGGCTTACCAGGTAACACTAATCCCAATCCAAAACAGGTGAATATAGTCAGCACAAGGAGTGGGAGGCATTTAACAAAATTGATACCCAAGAGGAAGAATGGGGAGAATTAGAATGCAACACCAAACAATGAGGCTGGTAACCCCAACCCAAGTATTGATAGGGAAACCACAGTATCAAAACCTTATCCTCCATTCCCACAGAAGCTTAAGAATAAGAATGAGGATGACTGCTTTCAGAAATTCATCGGGCTGCTAAAATAGGTACCGAATAACTTACCATTGATTGATGTTTTATAGGGGATCCCAAAATATGCTAAATATGTCAAGGACATTATTTTTAATAAGACTAAGTGGGCTAAGTATGAGACTATGTCACTGACAGAGGCCTGCAGCTCCAAGATTCTAACAAATCATACTTGCCAGCAAAATTAAAAATCCAGTAAGCTTTACTATGCAAGTAACTATCGGGAGTTATCTGAATGCTAGGGGCTTGTGTGATCTTTGGGATAGCATCAACCTTATATCAATTTCTCTATTCTTAAAGATGGAGCTTGGAAGGCTGAAGCCCACAACAATTGTGTTACAACAGGCAGATTAGTCATTGGCAAGGTGGGTTGGAGTGGTGGAGGATGTCCTAGTCCAAGTGGGGTCTCTTATTTTCCTTGTGGACTTTATCATCCAAGATTTTGAGTTGGACCCTGAATTCCTATTCATACTTGGGCGCCTATTCCTAGCAATAGGAGGGGTATTGATTGACGTTGCAGCTGGGAGGCTCACCATGCGAGCCCACGATAAGGTGGAAGTGTTTGATGTGTATAAGGCAATGAAGCTACATGTTGTATATAAAGATTTGACAGCTATTATGTTATAGAAATTGCAATTGCTGTGAGTCAAGTTGAGATTGCAGATCCACTAGCCAGAGTGTTGTTGAATCAAGGGCTAGTGGATGATGCTGAAGCTCGTAAAATTGAAAGTGTGCTAAATGCTCACAATGTGAGTATGTTGAAAAAGTTGAATGAACCTCTGAATAGGGCATTGGGACCACCTCCCAAACCCTCAGTGGAGGAAGCTCCTCATTTGGATTTGAAGCAGCTACCCTCCCATCTGAGGTATGATTTTCTTGGTGAAAATAATACTTGACCTGTAATCTTTTCTGCTTCCTTGACTGCAGCCCAGGTAGAAGCAGTTGTTGCAGTGCTGAAGAACCAAAAAGAGAGCAATAGGGTAGCAGATGTCTGATATTCATGGCATCAGTCTAGCCCTATGCATGCACAAAATATTCATAGAGGAGGGCCACAAGCCAGTGGCTCAACCGCAGAGAAGGCTAAATCCAATTATGAAGGAGATATTGAAGAAAGAGGTCATCAAGTGGTTGGATACAGGGATCATATTCCCCATATCAAACAACAAATGGGTAAGATCTATTTAATGTATTTCCAAGAATGGTAGGATGACGGTTGTCACCAACAAGAAGAATGATATGATTCCATCTAGAATGGTGATGGGGTGGCAAATCTGCATGGACTACAGAAAATTGAATGAGGCCACCAGGAAAGACCATTACCCCTTGCCCTTCTTTGATCAGATACTGGACAGACTGGTTGGGCAGGAGAACTATTGCTTCCTTGATGGGTACTCTGGATATAACTAGATAACTATTTCACCCGAAGACCAAGAAAAGACAACGTTTACATACCCATATGGAACATATGCCTTCAAATGCATGCCCTTTGGGTTGTCCAATGCACCAGCTACATTCCAAAGGTGCATGATGGATATCTTCCATAACATGGTATAGAAATTTATGGAGGTGTTCATGGATGACTTCTCTATCTTTAGTGAATCTTTTGAAAGTTGCCTGCAGAATTTAGATAGAGTACTAGCACGATACGAGGAGACTAACCTCATTCTTAATTGGGAGAAATGTCACTTCCTAGTAAAGAAAGGGATAGTACTAGGACACAAAGTGTCAAAAAAGGGGTTGGAGGTTGACAGAGCACAGATAAAGGTGATCAACAGGCTACCACCACCAGTTTTGATCAAAGGAGTCCAGAGCTTTTTGGGACATATGGATTTCTACTGCAAGTTTATTAAAGACTTTTTACAGATCGTGAAGCTGCTATGTGCCCTGTTAGAGAAATAGGTACCATTTCACTTTGATGACACTCTTGTTTGTAGGCATTGGAGATGTTGAAAAAGAAGTTAGTGGAGGCTTCGATCTTGGTAGCACCTGACTGAGGTCTCCCATTCGAGCTAATGTGTGATGCTAGTGATAATAGTGGGAGCTGTTCTAGGGTAGCATAGAGACAAGGGTTTTCACTCTATATACTATGCCAGTAAGATCTTATATGCAGCACAAAATAACTATACTATTATTGAGAGGGAAATGCTTGCACTGGTGTATGTATTTGATAAATTCAGAGCTTGTTTGGTGGGGACCCAAGTAGTGGTGTTCACAGACCACGCGATAGTGAAGTATTTGTTCAACAAAAAGGATGCTAAGCCGTGCCTGATTAGATGAATCTTATTGCTCCAGGATTTTGATATCAAGATCAAAGACCATAAGGGGAGTGAGAACCAGGTTGCTGATCATCTTTCCCCTCTGGAGACTGATCCTCACATAGAGGAGCAACTATAAATCAGAGAAAAGTTTCCTGATGAGCAGTTGTTAGCCATTGAAGTGGAATAATTACTATGGTATACGGATATTGTAAATTACTTGGTAAGTAGTGTGTTCCCACCTGATGCAACATACCAATAAAAGAAGAGGTTGGCCCATGATGCAAAGGCATATATTTGGGATGAGTGATACCAATTCAAACAAGGAGCTGACAAGATGGTAAGGAGGTGTGTTCCAGAGGTAGAGAGAAGCAAATTCTGTAGAGATGTCATGCTTCTCCGTGTAGGGGCCATCATGGTGGTGATGGGACAGTACATAAGGTATTACAATTTAGTTTCTTCTGGCCCAGCTTGTTCAAAGATGCTATCCAATTCTCCGAGGCTTGTGATTCTTGCTAGAAGACAGGTGTTATATCCCCGAGGCATGAGATGCCCTTAAACAATATTTTGGAAGTGGAGATGTTCAATGTTTGCAGCACTGATTTCATGGGGCCATTCCCACTATCATTCAATTGTAGTTATATTCTTATAGTTGTGAACTACATCTCCAAATGGGTAGAAGCAGCAACCCTTCTAATCAATGATGCTAAGGTGGTAAGCAAGTTCCTCCGAAAGAACATCTCCACAAGATTTGGTACTCCAAGGGCCATTACCAGTGGTGGCGGTAGCCATTTTCTAAATCAAACCATGAAGAACTTACTGGCAAAATAAGGAATAAGGCGCAAGGTGGCCACAACATACCACCCACAAACCAGCGGGTAGGTTGAGGTATAAAACTGAGCGGTGAAGCAAATATTACAAAAGACCATGAATGCCACCCAGAAAGATTGGGCGAAAAAGCTGGATAAAGCATTATGGGCATATCAGACCGCATATAAGACCTTAATTGGAACCTCTCCTTACAGGCTAGTGTATGGCAAGGCTTGTCATTTGCCCATAGAGCTCGAGCATCAGGCGTATTGGGCAATTAAAAATCTATATCTTGACCCTGAGCTCGCTGGAAGGAAGAGGCTTGTGTAATTGGAGGAGTTGGATGAATTCCATCTCCAATCTTATGAGAATGCTAAGCTCTAAAAGGAACAGATGAAGAAGTTGCACGACTAGCACATAATAAAGAAGAACTTTGAGACAGGCCAACATGTATTACTTTTTAACTCACATCTAAAATTATTTTTAGGGAAATTGAGGTCCAAATGGAGTGGACCATATGTGGTGGTAGCAACCACACCCCATGGTATAGTAGAGTTAAAGGACTTGACCATGAACCAAAAATTTTTGGTGAATGGTCAACGTGTCAATCACTATCATGGTGTGGACGCGAATCAAACAGTGGAGGCCATTGAGTTGGCCAAAGATGAATGAGCACATCAAGTGTCATGCCACTATATTAAATTAGGCGCTACACGGGAGGCAACCCATGGTGAGGTAACGTAGTCTTTTATTTTACTTTAAAATAAAGGGAAAAAAATCAAAAAATTAGGTCCTACATAAAATTGAGAAAAATTTGCACAAGTATAGGTCCGTGATGCCTCAGCGTTGTGGATCCTGCATAATTTTTTGACTTTTTCTGTCCTCAATTCCCTATGACTTGTTGGGACCTTTTTGTATTTTCTTGGTCTAATACAATTTTTTGAGTGTTTTGAAGCATATCTAGGTGTTCGAGAAATTTTTTTAAGGATTGGAGGTAAAAATTGGAATTTCATTGAAACTCAAAACAGTGAGCTTACGCGACGGTTTCACAACGTGGACCCATTGTGGATGACCACTATTTCTACGTCCAGGCAAATGTTTTTACAAGTATGGGTGCATGTTGCCTCTGCTTCGTGGTGTGAATGCGGAGGCATTCTGTTTTTGTAATTTGCAAATTAATTTTTTATAAGTGTCCTCCACGTCACGGATCCAATGCAATAATGTGTTAAAATTCTTGGATTGCAGATGTTGTCCCCATATTTAATGCCCCCATCCGTTACCTCTCTTCCCCTTTTTAACATTGCCTATGACCCTAACTCCTTATTTCCACCCTAGTCTTCCATCTTTCTCTTCTCCTTATTCTCTGTTCCCCCATATTTTTGAACTCCTTCAAGTTGTGTAACATGTGGGTCTTCCCACCACTACACAAAAATCACTCTTCTCTCCAGGTAAGATCTCTTTGCTTCGTTTGTGCTTTGTTTCAAAAAACCATATTGGCAGTTCTTTATGCTTTATGAGTAAATTCAAAGTGGGTTTTGTGATTTATTTATAATTTTGCTTGTGGGGGTGAATTAGTGGTGAATGATTGGTATTTAAGCATGAATTTTGTGTGTAAAATGCATGGCTGAAAACACTAGGTTGAAATTCTGCCAAAAATTTGGGAGAAGTTTTGGAGGTTATGGGTTCTTATCCATGCCTTGTGTGCACACGGTTGTTATATGTTGGCTTGTGCCAAATATTCAAGTGTAGGGTTAAATTCGTGGTTGTTGATGAGAGATCATACTTGTGATTATCGATGAGGGGTTGTTGGACTGATTATGACAATAGGTTTTTGGGGGTTGTTCACCACATATCTTGGTTGCTCGTTGATAGAATTATGGACTCATATAAAAGGTGAAGTGTGGGGTTGAACCTATGTGTTTTACTGTGGGGTTAATGTTTTCTGGTTGAGGGGTTGATTTGTGTGACACTGAGCAGGAAATCATGAAATGATGTTACCCGTACAACATGGGGAAGTCTGAGTACCCTCGGCATATGGGTTTAAGTTTAAGTGTAGGGTCATGGGTTTGGAGTTTAAGCACTGACTTTGCACTTTGGTTTTGCAGGTAATATATCTTCAAGTACATGATTAGGCGGTCAGTCAAGCAGGCAAAGGGCCACCAACACAAAGAAACATCCACGAGATATCCCCTACATGCCTAGGGACACTAGGAGGTGTCAACAGTCTTAATATGGGGCCAACGGTATTAATAGATAGGGAAAGTGGTGGTATCAGTCTCATGATGAGACAAAGTACTATGCCGATGTCCCTGTTGACGTAGATTTCCTTCGAGATTAGTACCCCTACATCCTGAACTGCTGCAACCAATTAAGTTTAGGGATCTTGTTCCAACAACTTGTGCCAGGCAATCTGAGCTTGGTCAAATCAACCGTAATATGAACGCAGAGCTGATATCCCAATCGGTGCTTGTTCGAGGATTGGAGGTTAACTTCTCACCACTGGCTATCAACTAGATCTTGGGCACCCCTAAAAAGGTCCCCATATTAGTTTTTCAGGAGCTATACAATTGCCCTCCCTACGAAGACATCAGGCACACTATTGCAGGGTAGAGGTCCATGGCTAAGTGTGTCAGACATACAGAGCAGGGCTATCTCCTTCCATTCCTATTTGCTCACATGTCTAAGGAAGCTTAGGTCATGGTTAAGATGGTGATGCACTGCTTCTTTCCAGGTCAACACTTCACAAATGTAACGAGAGATAAAGTGTGCCTCACTTATAGAACCATGAGGGCCATGCAACTGAATTATGGAGTGATATTCTAGTTAGCGATGAGGAAGGCTAAGACCCACAAGGGTCGCAAGTATGCCTTTCGGGGCCTGATAACCGCTTTGTGTCATGCTGCAGGTGTCCCTGAGAAGGCTGATTACTGCCCGGTCATCTAGGCTCCCTCCTATGTGGCCACTAACATTAAGGGGCCTGACGTGACCTTGGACCCATTCTTGACTACAATAGAGAGGGCTAATTCGGACGAGTTAATTGTAGGCCACATGTAGAGCCTAGAGATGCTTCACCACCATACCGGCAGTCGTCCCTCCACGAGGGAAACATTACAGGAAGTTGAGGTGGAATGTCCTCTCAATGACCATGCGAAACTCGTGCTTCACATTAGACCCCAATTCATTGAGCTAGTAGAGGATGGCATACCTACGTACCTAGGAGAGGAGCACGAGGATGAGGATGATGAGGAAGCTAAGGAAGATGACATAGTTGACGAGCCTCCGATATATGTAGGGGTGAACCCATCCTACTAGGCCCTGGTGATGTTTGAGCACCACAGTTCCTACCTCGCAGGTTATGTATGGTTAGCACTGAGGGCAGTGCTAAATTTAAGTGCTGGGTGTGGATCTTTTACTTTGTTGATATTGTTTCTATTATTGGCATGTATTAAGACTACTGCTATTTATGCTTTATGTGTATGTTTGGACATCTTTATTTTTAATTTGGGTCTGTAATTATTAGTAAATTTGAACTATATTGAGCATGAATGCTTGATGTTGGTGATATGATATAGATACACAGACTTGAGTAGAGTGTTGAAATTATCATCGTAGTATTTCCCTGTTGCAATTAGTTGTGTTAGTCATAATTGAGTGATGGGGGCCCAATGATGGATGGATGAAGACCATCCTAAGGGCATTCATCAAATTGAGTTAATATTGACTTTGGTAGTGTGCAAAACGAGCATCGCGTATGCATTTTTGAACATATTTGATGGTAGCTGCTTAAACCTTATAAATCACTAGTGTATGCATGCTTAATTCAATGAATTCATATGAATACCATAATAGGAACTCTAGTGCGAACCTTGTGATGAGGATGTGCCAAGAGTGAGCAAGCTATTATGAGTCTCTGTTGTGATAGATTCGAGAACTTTCCTGCTACTATAGAGTAGACACTTGGTAGGAATTAGAACTAGAGAAGAGGATCTAGGAATTTCTTTGATAGATGAAATTAACCCTAGTTAGACTTTGCCGAGCCTTAGCCTATTCTTTGACTAACCACAATTCAAGACAATCCCTTTTCTTGATAAAGTATCCATTTTGAGGATTCCCTAGCACTTGAGCATGGTGAATGACAGAATAGGGAACTTGAGTGGACATCCGAGAGTTGAGAAATAGTAGAATGTTGAAAGAAAAAAAAGTTAGAAAAATTTAAATTGGTTATAAAATGTGACCAAAATAGTGTTGGTCCGCGTTGCCTTCGCGTCATAGAGCAAATGCGGATGCACACTATTTTGGCCATAAGAAATTAAATATGGAAGCCAGTTATCCAGTGTTGATCTGTGATGCCTCCGTATTGCGGGTCCATCACATAGGCACACTGGTTTAAAAAAAAAGAGAAAAGAAAAAAGAAAAATCTTCTTGTGGTTGCATTTTTCCTTTTTCTCTTATTTAGTCATTGTTTGTTTAGGGTGTCTACTCCTTTGTAATGGGTTGATTTTATGGGCCAATGGAAATAAACAGGAGTGGTGAGAGAATAAATTCATAAAAGATAAAGGATGTTGTGAATCAAGGAAGCATTAGAATTCGTGAAGTGTGTGCTACGAGCGCATGAGAATGGAACCATGTCAGCCATATCCATAAATGAATCCCACTAACCCACAGCCTATATTACATCCAAACAAAGACCTACATGATTCTCTAAGGAAAATCCCAACTATGTATACATTTACATTAAGGGCAAGCTTACCTAGGAGCAATTTGAGATATCTTTTCGGAGAGTGAGAGTTGTTTATGTACCCATTCTTAATCTTCTGAGTAGAGTCATAGTGGTGTGCATAGGTAATTCTTCTTGGTGATGGAACATGGTCATTCAAGGTTAGTAACTAGATGAACTATTAAATATTCTGCATGAATCCGCAGGTATACATGAGTGCAAAGAGCGAGTAGTTTTTGCCCAAGGCAACGGAAGTTGCTCACCAAGGTTCATGAAGTGAGGCTACATGATGTTTGTTGTACATACTACCATAGGGAGTCTCATGCATGCGTAGTAGTTTTCCCGAGGATGGACAAAACTCTAAGTATGGGGTGGTGACCTTAGGCGTATGTATATGCCTAATTGGCCAATAATGCCTATAAATAGAATTAATTCAGAGGACAAATTGATAAAGTCTAGGTGTTTGAGTGTCATTTGCTATTATTTTACTAACGTAGAGATGAGTGCGCCTGTTGGTTATGTTTTTATAGTATTTTTCTTTGATTGGAAAGCTTGGAGTTAAATTTGAACTTGAGGAAAGAACACAGCCTAGATCTCAGAGGATAAAAATCAGTAGAAATAGATAAAAGACCAATAATCCACGTGGTAGACCTAGGAACAAGGTTGTGGAAGTTGAAAAATAGGAAAAAGGCGCGAAGCCCAAAAATATGCAAGGTCTTCATAGGGGACCAATGCAAAAGTTTAGTATCATTTAGTAAACAATTTAAGCGAATAAGTCAAAGTACAAGGGGTCCACATCATGGATCTGATGACCCAATGCGGAAAAGTCAAATTACAGGATTTTAATTATTACTCTATCTTAGACTTTAGGTTTTACATTTGATTTTACGCAAGAACTATAGAAGGAGGTGACGAAGAACACATTTCCATCGTATTTTGGTTAGTTTAATCTCTAGACTTTGGTTTTTGATTGTTTTCACTTTATTCATGATGTATTCCTCGTTCATGAGTGGCTAAGTCTCCATATTTTGGGGTTGTGGCCATAGACTATGTGTAGTTCTTGACTTTTGGCATCTATAAATAGTTTCTTTTGATTATTTCTATGTTATTTATATCTATGCTTTAGAGTCTGGCCAACTAGGGAATCAATTTGTTGTTCACTCTGGATTCGAGAGATGTTGGAGTGGATAGAACATAATAGCATAGGGAACTTGTTCAATATTAGGAAACTAGGTTGATTCGTGTAAGGAAGACCTGTGACAACTACCCTTACACCTTGCTTGGTTCATATATGAAAAGATAGATTTAGTGCATTTTTATTGGTTTATGTATCCCCGCTCAACGATGTAGTTAGGAAGTCAATCACAGTAGGCCAAAGGGATGAGGCAGTATCATCACTAACCTACCAAATGGTTGTATATTTGGAAATCTAGCTTCGTCTCTTTTATACATATGATATTCTATATGAGCATCAGTTACTTAAGCATATTTTACTTATATATTGATCAGTCATGTCATATTGTTATAGTATGCCTATTTCCTATTATTATGCATTTTGACTATGATGCCTATCTCTTGTTGCATTGCATCCTATATGCTTTAGTATATTCAAATGTACTAATGCATAGTCTATGCCTACATGATGCCATCATGTAGGAATCGGTGCCCAAGTTGATCATCCTCCTCCTCTACGTGGCTAGATTGGTGCTATTCGAGCTAGTTGGTGAGTCCTCCACTTCGGGGACCTTAGTCTATGTTTCTCCTATTATGTATTGAGACATTCTTATTTATTGTCTATTTTGACTATGAGGGTGAGCCTAGTTACTTTGTCTTGGTCCCCGCTCTTATCTATGTATTAGAGGTATTTGTTGGACATGTTATGTATGTATGATATGTGCTTGGCTCTTATCTCTTGATTATGATGATATGGAAGTGTTTTCCTGTAGTCCTAGTTTTCCCATTCTTTTATCTCTTGATGCTTGATTTATTGTTTCTGCAACCAAGGATATGTAATGATAATCTAAAAGGCTTGCTTGGGTTCCCTTCGAGTTCCCTTTATGTCGTGTCACATTTAGGCCCAAGACTTGGGTCGTGACAAGTAAACAAAACTTCTAAATGTGAGAAAGAGTGTCACGATCCAAGCCTAGGGGCTAGAAGAGACATGGGGAACCCAAAGGAACCTCAGACAAGCCTCTTAGTATATCATTCACATATCTTTGGTTGTGAAAGCAAAATAAACATCAACAAGTGATATAATTATAAAGGTAATCAGGACTAAAGGAAGTCCTTCATAACATGGAATCATAAGAAGAGTCAAGCTCAAAGCATATACAAACTTAGTATCCAACAATACCAATATTGTAGAATGGAGCGGGGGCCAAGACACTTTCCAGGCTCACCCTTATGATAAAAAGTGTTCAACATAAAAGAAGTCTCAACATAACATGAGTAACCTAGAAATTGTTCTTGGAGTTGAGCACTCACCAAAGCTTTCTTCGAAGTACTGAACTAGCCATAGGGAGGCGGAGGATCAAAAGAAGCTCTAGTCTTGACATGGTAATATCATGTAGGCATAGAGTATGCATTTAGCATGTTTGAATGTACTAAGTATGCAGGGCCAATACAACAAAGACATAAGCCAATATGTTCAAAATGCATAATCATAATCAATGGATATATAGTCTCAATATGACATACATGGTCAATTCTTGTAATAAACATGTTTGTAAAACATTCAACTTACATATCATACATATGGGGGAAGAGACCTTAACTGACATAGACTAAGCAGCTACAACTTGGAATCCAAAGCATGACACCCCCTTGGTAAAGGTGATCGGGCATGACACCTCCCGACGAAGTGTTGTCTACTTGTCAAGGCAAACTAAACATGATAACATGAACTAGATGGATACACTATATCATCCTATGGTGGCACATAGTTTAGATACTAAAGACTTTATATATGGATCTCTTGTGTTGAGCCCCCATCTTAAACCTTAATCTGTGCTAAGTCTAATCCAACGGAATACTTAAAATAATCATACTTTAATCATAACATGAATAACTTGTAAGAGACATTATAGCTTGACATGAGTAGCTCATTAACATGCTTGACCTTTACTAGTGAGCCTAATTTGAACATGAGAGTAGATAATAATTATATGTGATCCCTTGCTTTGACATAAATAGCTCATAAGAGGTGAAAATCTTGAAATAGGGCTCAATTTGGTACTTGTAAAATCATAACATGAATATTTCTAGAACATCTTTCACAATCCCTGGAGAGATGGTTCACTAATAGATCGAGGGATAAGTTAGATACTTTTCATGAATTCAATACATGCTTGAAAGAACTTAATCATCATGAAATCACTTGACTTGTAATTCATGCAATATATCATTTAACAACTTGAGAATTCTTGTCATGTAATTTTATCAAACACATGGCGGGTTCACGATACTTGCTCAAAATCATGCAATTCAAGAGTAAAACAAGATAAGTAAATTCAACGCCAACCAACCCACCAATATTGCACTAAAACCCTTATTTAGGATATCTTGAAATCCTTCGCAAAAGCTCATAGTAGTTCATAGTTTCATAGCTCAAATCATGCATAGTCTCAATAGACAAAACCAATTCATGGAATAAGCTCGAAATAGATATTCATGCATAATCAATCAATACTTAATAAAACCCCAACATAATTTATGTTCATATTTCATAATAAAAGATACTCATAAGTAACACAACTTGAAATCATGTAATTTTCATAAAAATAGAAGGCTTGGCTGCATGAGTGAAAGGACCCATGAATGAAGACCCATATACATTAAACCTTGAATTTCTTAAAATAAACTTGAATGAAACTTAAAGCTTGAGGTGGGTTCTTGAGTTCCCAAATTCAGCTTAAAATCCTTGAATTTGAATGAGAAGTTTAATAAAGTCGTGGAGAGAATTTAGAGAGAGTTTTGTGAAGTATAGAGTTAAAAAATGGCTATGTATGAAAGCTTTCACATTTAAATGGGCATGGGGCTATTGGACCGATGCCCTTGGACGAAATAAGAAAACTGGGGAATATTTTACACTAGTCTGCATCTACTTCGTGACACGGACTAAACACGGAGGGGATACTTACACTAGTCCACGCCCCTAGAATGTCGCGGCCTAGGCACAAATAGACACTGGAAATTTAGAAAATTAGCAAAAAGTATTTTTGCTACAGGTCTTCTTAAATTTGGGTTATACCCATTTCCCACTCAATTTTGCTCCTTGATCAAGAATATGAAGTCAAATTTTTGAAATCACGAATGGTTTTGAGATATATGAAAATTACAATTATGGTGCATTTCGAAGCACATGAGGGGTGCTTTAATACCTCCACCTTGGGAACATTCGTCCCTGAATATCAAATAAATAAGCATAAGAGAAGTAATCATGAAGATTCCACCCTGATATGAATGCAATAAATGCACCTAAACATCATTTTTAAAATGTCTCAACATGAATGTCAAAAATCACCATAAACTTATTACCATGAACATAAATACATGCAAAAATGACATGAGGATTAAAACTTAAGATATGAAGTCATCGATAGGACTTAATTCGTTAGATTCGGCTTGAGTAGAGTGGAAGAGATATGGATATTGCTTTTTGATGTCCGCCTCGGCTTTCCATGTGACACTTTCAACTTGTTGATTCCTCCAAAGGACCTTGACGAATGCTATATCTTTGTTCCTCAACCTTTTCACTTGTCTATCCAATATCTCTATCGGGACCTCCTCATAGGTCAAGTTATATTCCACAACACCTACAAACTCTGAGGACACTATAGCACTTGGGTCACCCATACACTTCCTTAACATAGATACATGGAAGATCGGATAAACCATATTCATCTCCATAGGCAACTCCAATTTATATGCAACCTTACTAACTCTCCTCAAAACTCTATAAGGATCCACAAACCTTGTACGCAATTTCCCTTTATTTCTAAACCGAACCATATCCTTAATAGGTGAGACCTTCAAGTAAACCTAATCATCAACATTGAACTCAAGATCTCTTCTACTCACACTGGAATAAGACTTTTATCTACTTGGAGCCGTACTCAATCTCTCCCTTATCAACCTCACCTTCTCCAAAACTTTCATAACCAAATTTGAGCGTAACAACGCCAGCTCCCCCATATCAAATCACCCAACCAGGGATCTACAACACCTACCATACAAAGCTTCAAAGGGAGCCATGCTAATGCTTGAGTGGTAGCTATTGCTGTAAGCAAACTCAATAAGTGGAAGATGTTCATTCGAACTACCCTTAAACTCCAAAACACAAGCCTTAAGCATATCGTCAAGAGTTTGTATGGTCCTTTCGGCTTGGTCATCCTTTGGAGGATAAAAAGACATGCTAAGCTTGACCTTAGTACCAAGACTCCTTTGGAATGACCTCCAAAAATGAGAAGTAAATTGAGCACCACGATCCAAAATGATAGAAAAGGGTACTCTATTTAATCTAACTAACTCATCAATATACAACTTGACATAATCTTTGGAACCATAAGTGATTTTAACCAATAGAAAGTAAGCTAAATTTATCATTCTATTCACAATAACCCAAATAAAATCAAAGTATTTCCTAGTCTCGAGCAACCCAACCACAAAATCCATGTTGATCTCTTCTAACTTTCAAGTAGGAATTTCTATGTCTTAGGCTCGGCCACCGGGCCTTTGATGTTTGGCTTTCACTTGTTGACAATTGTGACACCCATCTACGAACTTGGCAATATTCCTCTTCATAGCATCCCACCAATATACCTCTCAAGTCCCTATACATCTTTGTTGAACTGGGTGAATAGAATAGGATGAGTTATGGACCTCTTTTAAAATCAACTCTCTCAAGCCATCAACATTAGGGACACACAACATCCCTTGGTATCTAAGGGCACCATCTCCCCCTTGGGAGAAAACCTCCACTTACCATCCTTCACCAAAGCCTTGAACTCTTGCAAGGCGAGGTCAATATCTTATTTTGACTTGACTTCCTCAATCAAAGAAGACTTGGAACTATAAACAACCACTACACCACCATTTTAAGCTCATTCAACCTAACCCCTGACCTAGCTAACCAGCGAACTTCTCTAGCCACATCCTTGTAACCAATATCAATATGAGTTAGGCTATCCATGGACACTCTACTTAGAGCATCGACCACAACAGTAGCTTTGCTGGGATGATAGTGCACACTCATGTCATAATCTTTAAAGAGTTCTAACCACCTTATTTGTCTTAAGCTAAGATCTTTTTGTGTAAATACATATTGGAGACTCTTGTGATTAGTAAACACATCAACATGAACCCCATACAGACAGTGACGCCAAATACTGAAAGCAAATACCATGGCCACCAATTCAAGATTATGGTTGTGATAATTCCGTTCATGCACCTTAAGTTGCTTAGAGGAATACGCTATGACCTTACCATTTTGCATCAAAACATACCCCAATCCAATTCTTGAGGCATCACAATAAACCACAAACCCTTCTAACCCTTTCGGTAGAGCTAATATATGTGTAGAGATAAGCTTGTCTTTCAATGTATGAAAATTTTTTTCGCATTAATCTATCCAAATAAATTTTGCCTTCTTTTTGGTCATCCTTGTCATAGGGGAAGCAACAGAAGAGAAACCATTCATAAACCTCTGATAGTAACCCGCCAAACCTAAGAAACTCCTAATATCTATTGGAGTCAAGGGTCTAGGCTAATTTTTCTTATCACCTTGGTCTTCTTAGGATCCACCTTAATTCCATCACCCGACACCACATGCCCTAGAAAAGAAACTACTTTCAACCAAAGTTCACATTTTTCATATTTAGAAAACAACCTCTCATCCCTCAATATTTGCAACACCACCCTTAAGTGATTCACATGCTTTTGTTCACTCCAAGAATAAATCAATATGTCATCTATAAAGACCACCACAAATATATCAAGGTAGGGTTTAAGACCCTATTCAGAGATCCACGAATATTTCCAGTGTAGTAGTCAAGCCAAAAGACGTTACCACAAATTCAAAATGCCCATACCTAGTCCAAAAAACCATCTTGGAAATATCACATTACCTCACCTTCACTTGGTGGTATCCGGACCGAAGATCAATCTTACAAAAATGACTAGCCCCTTGTAGTTGGTCAAAAAGGTCATCAATCCTTGGTAGAGGGTATTTGTTATTTATAGTGACTCTATTGAGTTGTTGGTAATCAATGTGCATTCTAAGGGAACCATCTTTTTTCTTTACAAACAACACCGGTGCACCGTAAGATGACTTTCTAGGACTTATGAAACCATTCTCCAACAAATTCCTCAATTGATCCTTCAACTCTGTCGTTGCTATACGGTAAAGAGGAATAGAAATAGGTTGTATATTGGGAAGGAGGTCTATACTAAAGTCTATTTACCTTTCCAGAGGAACACCAAAAAGCTCATCGGCAAGGACATGAAGAAACTCATTGACCACGAAAATTGACTCAATAGGAGGGACTTTAGACTCAACATCCGTTACCCTTACAAGATGGTAAATCCGATCCCCAGAAATCAACTTTTGAGCTTTAAGACAAGAAATGAATATACCCTTGACCACCACATTATGATTCTCTTACTCAAGGATTGCATGTAAATAAATTTATCCCAAGAATAATATCAAGATCCACCATGTCAAGTTCAACAAAATCTCAAGGCAAGACTTTGTGCAATATGAACATGGGACAATCTCTCTAGACTTTTTTTTAGAAATAATGGACATACAACAGGGTTAGACACTTCATAAGGTTCACATAATAATTCGGCACACACATGAAGCTTATTGGCAACAAAAGGAGTAACGAAAGAAAGAGTGGCACCCGGATCTATCAATGCATACACATCATAATAAAAAAGTTTTAACATATCAATAACCACATCGAGTACCTCATCCATCCCTTGCCTTCCTTGAAGAGCATAGAACCTATTTTGCCTTGGAGCACACCCTTGTTGGTCTTTCTTTGCCCTTTGACCCACATTAGCACCTTGGCCTTAAGTACTACCATCTCTAACCTTGTGTTGAGCATGTGGACAGTCAATAACCTTGTGACCTACTTTACCACAACCAAAGCAAGCATTAGATTCTTCAAACATAGACCACCATGGTTTCTCCCAAACTTTTGGTACTTAGGATGGGTCATCCCACCATTACCAACTTGGAATCTTGGTTTAGACACTCTATTATTAGCAAAACTCTTGTTAGGAGCATTGGAGGACCCTTAGCCTTGGAACTTATGACCTTGTTGAAACAGGCCACCCTTAGAACCTTGGAAACCACCCTCAAACCAAGCTCTATTGAACTCTCCACTTCTTCTCTTCATAAGCTTATCTCGCTCAAGTTGCTCAACATATATCATGATTTAAGACAAATTAATATGACTTATAAACATTACGGCATGACACTCTTCATTTACCAAGTCAAACACCGCTGACATAAATTTGTTCATCCTTGATCTTGGATTGGTTACTAAATAAGGATCATTCTTGGAAAGCTTGTTGAACTTGAGGGCATACTCCCTCACACTCATGGAACCTTGCTAAAGATTCATGAACTGCAATAGTTTGGCCTCTCTTAACTCAATTGGGAAGAACCAGTTGAGGAAGACGGCTTTGAACTCCTCCCAAGGAATAGCATCATCATTTCTCCTCTCTAATTTCCATTGAGTGAACCAAATTTGGGCCACACCTTTGAATTGGTAACCGCTAATTCTACCTTCTCCTCTAAATTTATCCCCATGATAGATAGAGCCTTATATACCTAATTGATGAACTCTTAAGGATCTTCCTCCGCCTTAGAGCCATGAAACTCTGGAGGGTTCCTTCTTGTGGAATCCCTCACCCTTGAGGCCAGAGTATAAGCATGATGATCTTGGGTCCCATTGTTCATTTGGTTGGTCATAGTACGGGCCAACATTGTGATGGCATCCCAGAACTCATCTTGGGCTACCCCTCCATCTTGAGGAGCTTGAGGAGTAGGAGGGGCTGGTTGCTCCTCAAGTGTACGGGCTCTCCTTAGTTTCCTCTTGGTAACAGAATGATCTAGAATAGTACAGGGTATTCGTTAGGGGAAAAAGACTTAACTTTACATCTAAAGCACGATATAGATCATGAAGAAGTGAAACATTTCCTAATACGCCGCATAGCCATCCATTCATAGTTGTGGCTCTAATGACGTGGTGTGTTGGATTTTTGAGGACCATTAATAACCTAGTGCTATGATACCAATCTTGTCATGCCCTAAGCCTAGGGCCTAGACGTGAGATGGCAAATGGAGAACTCGAAGGAACCTCAAACAAGTCTCTTAGCGTATCATTCACACATCCTTGGTCGTGAAAGACAATAAACATCAAAAATTGATATAATTATAAAGGGAAGCGGGACTAAGGAAAGTCTTTCATCACATGGAATCGTAAGAAGAGTCAAGCTCAAAGCATATACAAACTTAGTATACAACAACACCTCTACTTTAGAATGGAGCGGGGGCCAAGGCACTTTCTGGTCTCACCTTCATGATACAAGTGTTCAACATAAAAGAAGTCTCAGCATAGCATAAGTAACATAGATATTATCCTTGGAGTTGAGCACTCACCAAATCTTTCTTCGAAGCACTGAACTAGCTAGGTAGAGGAGGAGGATCAAAAGGACCTCTGATCCTTACATGGTAATGTCATATAGGCATAGAGTATGCATTGGTAAATTTGAATGTACTAAGTATGCAGGGTGCAATGCAACAATCACGTAAGCCAATATATTCAAAATGCATAATCATAATCAATGGATATATAGTCTCATTATGACATGCATGATCAATGCTTACAATAAACATGCTTGTAAAATACTCGACTTGCATAAATATCATACATATATGGAAGAGACCTTAACTTACATAGACTAAGTAGCTACAACTTGGAACTAAGGCATGACACCCCCTCGGTACAGATGATCGGGCATGACACCTCCCAGCGAAGTGTGGTCTACTTGCTAAGGCAAACCAAATATGATAACATCAACTAGATGGATCCAATAGTATATCAAGGGTAAAATATATCATGCTACAGTGGAATATAGTTTAGAGACTAAAGACTTTATATAAGGTCCCTTGTGTCGAGCCCCCATCTTTAGCCTCAATCGGTGTTAAGTCTAATCCCACAAAATACTTGAAATAATCATACTTTAATCATAACATGAATAACTTGTAAGAGACATGATTGCTTGACATGAGTAGCTCATTAACATGCTTAACCTCTACTAGTGAGCCTAACTTGAACATGAGAGTAGATAATAATCATACGTTATCCCTTGCTTTGACATGAATGGCTCACAAGTGGTGAAAATCTTGAAATAGGGATTAAATTGATACTGGTAATATCATAGATACTTTTTATGAATTCAATAGATGATTGAAAGACCTTAATTATCCTGAAATTACTTGACTTGTAAATTATGTAATAAATCATCAATAACTTGAGAATTCTTGTCATGTAATTTTATCAAACACATGGTGGGTTCATGATACTTGATCAAAATTATGTAATTCAAGAGTAAAAAAAGATGAGTAAATTCAATGCAAATCAACCCACAACTATTGTAGTAAAACCCTCATTTGGGGCATCTTGAAATCCATCACAAAAGCACAAAATAGTTCATAGTTTCATAGCTCAAATCATGCATAGTCTTAATAGACAAAACTAATTCATAGAATAAGCTTGAAATAGATATTTATGCATAATCAATAAATACTTAATAAAACCCCAACATAATTTTTGTTTATATTTAATAATAAAAGATACCCATAAGTAATACTACTTAAAATCATGCAATTTTCATAAAAAGAGAAGGTTGGGCTCCATGGGTGAAAGGACCCCTGGAGGAATACCCACATACCTTAAACCTTAAATCTCTTGAAATGAACTTGAAGCTTGAGGTGGGTTTCTGAGTTCCAAAAATTTAGCTTGAAATCCTTGAATTTGAATAAGAGATTTGATAAAGTCTTGGAGAGGTTTTAGAGAGGGTTTTGTAGGGTATAGAGTTGAAAAATAACTAAGTTTGGTAGATTTCATGTTTAAATGGGCATGGGGCTATTGCCCCAATGCCCTTGGACGAAATAAGAAAGCTCGAGAATATTTAACACTGGTCCGCTTCCAGTTCGCGATGTGAATCAAACACAAAGGGGCCACTTTCACTTGTCCGCGCCCTAGGCTCATCGCAGCCTGGGCAAGGATAGACACTAGAGATTTGCAAATTAGCTAAAATTAATTTTTTGCTACGAGTCTTCTAAAAATCAAATTGTACCCATTTGTCACTCAATTTTTCCCTTTGATAAAGAATATGACATCGAATTTCCAAAATTGCATATGGATTTTGAGATATTTGAAAATTATGATATGGGGCATTCTGAAGAACATAAGGGGTGTTCCAAAGAGGTGGAACCTTAAGATCTACATCTCATTTCTTTATTTAATATACTTTTCTTAACAACTTCCATGCTTACTATTCTATCTGGTGCAGCATTTGTCAAAGAACTTTCTATGTCTCCCATGACTTTAGTAAATAAGCTAAAATCATAAGTGCAATTATTTTATCATCAAACTTTATGCCCATTGTCGACAGCTGATCCACCATTTCTTCTATGTTGTTAAGGTGATCAACTATAGAATTGTTGTCACGACCTAGGGCCTAGACGTGAAATGGAAAATGGGAACCCCAAGGGACTCAAACAAGTCTCATACCTCATCAATCACACATTCTTGGTCGCGAAAGCAAAGTAAACAACATATAGAGAGTATAAATAAAGATAAAGGGACTAAGGGAAGTCTTTAATAGCATAACTCATAGAAATTCCCAAAGCTCAAGTATAATTACATCGCTTTCCAACAACACCTCTAAACTTAGAATGTGTTGGGGCCAATACACCTTCCGGGATCACCCTCATAGTATCAAGAGTTCAACATAAAGAAATAACATAAGCAAGAGTAGCATAGCTAGTGTCCTCGAACTTGAGGACTCACCAAAACTTATCTTCAAGATTTCCAAAACTAACCACATGGAGGATGATTGAGAGGAGCTCAAGTTCCTACATGGTAACATCATATAAGCATTGAGTATGTGCTAGTACATTTGAATGTATTAAGTATGTAGGATGCAATGTAATAAGGGAAAGGTAACATAATCAAAATGCATAAGCATAAGCAAGATATAGTGTAATATTCATATAACATGCATGATCAATGCTTGAAGTAAAACATGCTTAGTCATGATCAAGGAATGTAAATTCAGTGTGGAATATATGTATGCTCGAACCTTGCACAAACATTCTTGAGATAGGCCACATAGCCACCCACTTGCCTTAATGTATAACCTTTTCGGAGAGTGTTACCAATAACCCTACCTTACAACTTAGTCTTTTTGGTAGGTAACATAATACATCCCTTACTTTACAATGTAATCTTTTAGTTAGGAGTCATGAATTATTCTACCTTATGATATAATCTTTCCGTTAGTAACCATAAATTGTACCTTATGGCATGGCCTTTTCGGCAGGTGTTATAGGATGTCCTTACCTTATGATATAATCTTTTTGGTAGGAGCCATGAGTCATTCTACCTTACGGCATAGCCTTTTCAGTAGATCTTATAGAATATCCATACCTTACTATATGACTTTTTTGTAGGAGTCATGAAAATAGCTCATCAAACCATCATATACAAGTATCAACAAAGAACTTCTCATTTTTCCAAGAATACAACACACATGGGAGCCCAAAACAATTCACTTGCAATGCCGTAAGTACTTTATCTAAATTAAAGACTCATATATACATCCCCGTAATCATCATAAAGTCACTTGACTCGTCAGCCATATGATAGATCATCAATAAATCAAGAATTCTTAACCGGATATTTTATCAAACACTTCGTGGGTGTGTAATGCTAGTTTAAAATCATGCAATTCAAGAGTTAAATCATGTGAGAAAACTTAATATAAATCAACCCACCAACACTTGCTAACACTCTCATGCAAAATACGTTGAAACCCCTAATCAAATCTCATAATAGATTATAGATTTACAACTCAAAGCATGCTTAAACAGTCAATATATTATGAAACCCAAATAGTTCATAGTGAAATTCATAATAAGAAGTACCCTTGGATAAATCAACTTTACAACATGCAATTTACCTAAAAAGGAAGATTGGGCACCATGGGTGAAAGGACCCAATGGTTGAAACCCACATACCTCAACCTTAGAGATTTTCTTGATGAAGATTTGAATGAGAACTTGAAGATTGAGTGAATTTCTTGAGATCCAGAATGAGTTTAGGACACTTGAATTTGGATAAAATATTTGGCTATGTATTAGAGAGGGTTTTGGGGATGTCTTGAATGATATGGGGTTTAAAAATGACTAAGTATATGTGTTTTTACGCATAGAAAGGCTTAGGACCAAGACCTTAAGGTCTTCGACTAAATAGGAAAAACTTGCACTAAAATATACATCCTTGGCTCGGCCACCAGCTATGGAGCATATTTGGAAAGTTGGTTGAACTTGTGGTCATACTCACTCACACTCAAAGATCCTTTATTTCGATTCATAAATTCCATCATTTTGGCCTCCCTTAACTCAAGAGGAAAGAACCGATTGAGAAATGCCACCTTAAACTCTTTCCAGAGGATGAAATTATTATTCCCCTTCTCCACCTTCCATTGGGTGAACCAAACTTAAGCCACCCCTTTGAGTTGGTAGGCTAGAGAATTAATAGATTCCTTTTCAGGAGTCACTTTCTCCTCCAGTCTAACCCCTATAATAGATAACACTTTATATGCTTCATCAATAAATTCTTGAGGATCATCATCCATGTTAGACCCATGGAACTTTGGTGGATTCAATCTAGTAAAATCCCTTACCCTTGAGGCCAAAGTAGGAGCATAAGGGGCTTGAGCCCCTTGGTGAATTTGGTTGGTCATTGCATGTACCAACATAGTAATAGTATTTCGGAACTCAACTTCAGTAGACCCTCCATCTTGGGGAGCTTGAGGAGCGGGGTAAGCCTATTATCTCGTAGGTGTACGGTCCCTCATTGGTCTCCCTCTTTGAAGCGGCATGATCTAGAAAAGCAAAGAACATTCATTGGAGGTGGTAAACTTAGCCTATAACTAAGGCACGATATAGACTATGAAGAAGCAAAACATTTCCTAAAATGCCTCACAGCCTCCCACTCATAGTTATAGTGCGCTTCACAACCATGAATAAGACTCTAATCAACGCAGTGTGTTGGATCCCAAGGACCATTAACAACCTAGTGCTCTGATACCAAGTTTATCACGACCTAAGCCTAGGTCCTAGACATGACACGGCGAATGAAAATCCAAAGGGACCCAAACAATCCTCAAACCTTGAACAAAAATGCTTGAGATAGGCCACATAGCCACCCACTCGCCTTATGGTATAACCTTTTCGGAGAGTGTTACCAATAACCCTACCTTACAACTTAGTCTTTTTGGTAGGTAACATAATATATCCCTTACTTTACAATGTAATCTTTTAGTTAGGAGTCATGAATTATTCTACCTTATGATATAATCTTTCCGTTAGTAACCATAAATTGTACCTTATGGCATGGCCTTTTCGGCAGGTGTTATAGGATGTCCTTACCTTATGATATAATCTTTTTGGTAGGAGCCATGAGTCATTCTACCTTACGGCATAGTCTTTTCAGTAGATCTTGTAGAATATCCATACCTTACTATATGACTTTTTTGTAGGAGTCATGAAAATAGCTCATAAAATCGTCATATAGAAGTATCAAGAAAGAACTTCTCATTTTCCCAAGAACGTAACAAACATGGGAGCCCAACAATTCACTTGCAATGCCCTAAGTACTTTATAAGAATTTAATACTTATATATACATTCCCTTAATCATCATAAAGTCAATTGACTCGTAAGCCATATAATAGATCATCAATAACTCAAGAATCCCTAACCGGATATTTTATCAAGAACTTGGTGGATGTGTAATGTTAGTTCAAAATCATGCAATTCAAGAGTGAAATCATGTATGAAAACTTAATATAAATCAACCCACCAACACTTGGTAACACCCTCATGCAAAATACATTAAAACCCCTAATCAAATCTCATAATAAATTATAGATTTACATCTCAAAACATGCTTAAACAGTCAATATTTTATGAAACCCCAATACATTTCATTGTCAAATTCATAATAAGTACCCTTAGATTAATCAACTTGAAAACATGCAATTTACCTATAAAGGAAGATTGGACACTATGGGTGAAAGGACCTAATGGTTTAAACCCACATACCTCAACTTTGGAGATTTCCTTGATGAAGATTTGAGTGAGAACTTGAAGCTTGAATGAATTTCTTGAGTTTCAGAATGAGTTGGGGACATTTGAATTTGGATGAAATATTTGGCTAAGTGTTAGAGAGGGTTTTGGAGATGTCTTGCATGATATGGGGTTGAAAAATGACTAAGTATAGGTTTTCTATGCATACGAAGGCTTAGGTCCAAGACTCCAATGTCTTGGACTGAACAGGAAAAACTTGCACTAAAATACACATTTCTGCGATGGGTTCGCATCGTGAAGGTGTCACAGATCCTCATTGGAATTGCAAAGGTGGAGAAATTCATTTTTCTCTATGGGTCCTTTAAGATCGGGGTTATACCCATTCCTCACTCAATTTTGCCTCCTAATCAAGAATATGAAGTCGAATATTTGATATCACACATAGATTTTGAGATATATAGAAACTACTATAATGGGCATTTTTGAGACACATTTTCGGGCACTTTTTGGGATGTTTCAAGTGTTTTATTGATATTATACTTTCATCCACTGGATTAAGTCAAATAGTTTGTTGTTGACGTTGTTAATTGGAAAAATGACTTAATTTTTGAAAATTTAATTTAATACCTAATTGGTTTAAGTAAAAAACCAAACTTTCAAAAATTTTGAGTCACTACTTAATTATTAAGAAAAACAAAAAATAAATAAATTAAATTTTAAAACGCAACAGAAAAGTTCTAAAAATTCTAGAAAAAGTGGGGAAGAGGCCCAAGTTCCACTTTAAGAAGAATTTACTCACTTAAATTGACCGCCAACTTGCAATTGACCAACGATTAAGATGCTTTTTGACTAACTTAAAATTGATTTTTAGCATGTTTGACTTCTTTTGTTTATGAGACTTCTTTCAATTTCTTAGTAAGAATAGGTGAGGTTATTCTGCCTAAATAGTAGACATAGGTAATAAATAAGAGAATACTAAAAATCCGACCCCTAGTATTTATCAATTCTAATACAAGATACTTATTAAATCGAATGTACTTATTCGACCTAATAGAATAATTTTGCAGTATTCAAACTAATACTAATCCAAGCCATTTCATGAATAAAATGTGACCAATTAACCAACCAACAAAACCACTTGTTACAAATAAGATCTTGTTGTTGCATCGAAAGAGATAAATGTTAATTAATCTGGCTAATATTGAACTTGGTAAAATGAAATTGTTGAATAATTGAAAAATGAGATTATTCAGGAATACACATGGAATGCTGAGATTACACATTGAATTTCTGGTAGTAGATTCATAATCAAAAAAGTATTTGTGATTGTTACAAACGAAATGAAACAAAAGATATTGTAGAGTTAAGACAGTTATTGTATGAGGTCCACCCAATGATAGATGCAGAGGCGCATAATAGATCTATCTGAACAAAAATTTTAGATTTCAAGAATGTAAAATTTACTAAAAGTGGCTTAGTGTTAAAAGAGGAAAACATGACTATTTTCAAGGGAAAACGCTTGAACTATTTTGAATGAATTTCATAAAGCCTAATTTTCCTGAGAAGGTACTTTAACACCAAAATATTCAAAAAGACATCAAAAATAAGAATTAACATAAATGGCTCAACTTCTTCTTCTTCTTTTTTTTTTTTTTGGGGGGGGGGGCATTTAATTAGATTAAATAAAGCAATAAGATAATGTTACAAGTCAATCAACACAAATACGACAAAACAATAAAATAAACTAAAGAAAAGAATAACTTGTGCTTGGCAAGCCCACTCTTTGTACCTGTCTTATTTCTAAAATGAATTGGGTCTGCCTAACCCTTTAAATTCCTTGGCGGTTGCTGCTGTTCAAAAGTAAGGGCTTGAAGCCCATTTCCTGCAACATATACCAAGTGTATATATCATGTATACTAGTGTTTACATACTGATTTTCTTGTAAATTCCTGTACCACAGCCTCCTGAAATTTCAAAATTGACTCCCCTCTATACAAAAAATGACTCAAAATGAAGGTTGGGCCTTTATGGCCTAAAGAAGTTGCAAATGAAAGAGATGAGCTCATTTGGGACTCCATTGCAGTTTTACATGCACAGAACAAGCAAAAATACATAAGTAAAGATTTCAAATACTTAATGCAAAGATATGTTAACAAAGAAGTATATATATATATATATATATATATGCAACACTGTTTAATATAAAAGGAGGAAGAAACAATCGATATGCATATCTAAGAATGACGCAATGGAGGCTAAGGACGACACGGTCACTTGAATTAATGGATCATATTTTTGGGCAAGACACCATTGACTAAATAAATAGAAAAGAAGATTTGTCGAATATTCCAAACACAACCCAATTATATGACATGATAAGCATAAATAAAATAGAGAAAACATGATAATCATGTGACACCAAACTGGCATAACAAAGAATAACCTCAAACCTTATTCAAACTCAAACAAAATAAACCAACTTTTATGCCTCAAAGACGATACCTTTAGAATTAGCAAATTTCAAATCATGTGTTATGTGCTACATGTCAAGTTAAAGAAAGTGACAAGAAATTCAAGATTAGACAAAGGTGGATAGACTCCCTGAAACCAATTTCAAAACTAGAAACAAAAAGGAATGCAAAGAAACTGAAATAGTTTAGAAATATGACACAGTATCATTTTTTTGGTTATAAATATGAAAATACTTCAGATAAGTAGAGCAACTAGTCAACATAAGTATTTAAACACTAAACGAACGTCTAGTTCCCATGACTGGATGCTAAACAACTTACCGAAACTTGAAGACATAATACAGTATTCAAGGAAATGAACTTGTTTCTTTATAAACAATATAAGAAGAGGTCGAAACACCTAATTAAGACCTCACATAGTGACTAAAAATTCAACCCCGTACGGTTAAAATCAATGCGTAATGACAGTGTTTTTTAAATGGCTAATTCGACACTTAAATATGTGAAACTATATGATCCTGACAACTATAATAGATAGAAAAAAAATAAAAAACAGAGTTTAAAAACACTTCAATAAGTTCAGCTACCATTTAAGAATCAAAAGTATGAATATGGACATAGATTCTAATCTGCTTTCTAATCCGACAAAGAAACACCAAAATAGATGACTTAGCCTACAAACCCAATCCAACAGAATATAAACCCAATTAAATAGAGTAACACAAATGAAATTTAAACCTCAAAATTAGAATAACACTTAAGATAAACTAAGTCAGAACAACATGACTAGACAAGGCAGATTCATGATGTGAAATAGTGAAGAATAGACGACCAAAGCTAACACAATAGGGATACATGGACTCAGATGACTATCAATTTAGAGAAAATAGAACAAACATAGATGTGTGAAATACTACAAAGTGATAAAATAGCATCAATGACTCAAACATCTCGCAAAAATAGGAACATTTCAGCATAATACAAGCATCCAACATTATTATTCGACTAAATTAATGATTTCAAATACCCTATAGTCAAACGGATATTCTCAATCACAATCACTTGCATAAAACTCAGACAATACATACATAATTGAAGAGATAAAACCAAGAAAACAAATTGATGTATTACATTTTTACGAGTAGCGTTCTGGGGTGTCAACAAGCTATAAGGAGCTTTCACTACCAAAAGGAACCAGTATGTAAGCTTCCCAACTTCTAAATTAGAAATTCCAGCCTCAAATGATCTCATTATAGATGAAACTGTAATGTATTTTGAGATGATGAATGCCTAGTAGCTAGGAAAGTTTCATTTTCTTTTCTTGTAAGGAAAAATACTCAATGACTGAAATTGCTTGCTCTTGTTCCCCCAATGACCCAAAAAAGGGACAGGGGAATTTATATTGAATGATTAGGGTAGAAAAAAAGGTGGGGGGAATGAGTTGAATTGGGGATTTCTTTAGATTAAATTCAAAAGTCAGAACCCAAATCCTTTTTAAGGTAAGGAATGGGTTGAAAGATTCAAAAATTCTCAAAGTTAGTCGGTTGATTGCATGAGGAGAAGGTCCAATTTTGACACCTGGAAAAATTTAAGAATTGATTGACAACATCTCTTGTACTATGGGAGACACATAGAAGGGAAAGACGTTGAGGAACGTTAAGGCTTGTTATGGTGTCGTGCATCTGCTAGATTTGAAGGTGATGGAGATGAGCATGTAGAGAGTGAGACGTGTGAAGGGATAAAAACCCAAGAAAAAGGGGGCGCGTGGGGCATTTGAGATATATGTATATACAATATATATGTAAGGTTTGTGTGTAGTAGGCTAAAACTTGAATAAGAGTTGGGCTGGGTCGGGTAAATTTGGGTCATTTTGGGGTCTGAAATATGGACTAAAAATATCCATTTGAGATCTGAAAATGGATTAAATTGGATGAAAAAATTGAATTGAGAAAAAAACAGTCAATTTAAAACGTGACCAAATTGAATCAATCAATATTTTGGTTAAGACGAATTAATACAAATTAGTTAAAGAGCTCTTTAATATTAACAATATGAAATAATTAATTTAATTACAAAATAATTTCTCCTAAAATGAAGGTGATAAAAAATAAAATCTATTTGAGAAATTCTTGAAAAATAAATGTATATAATATTTAATATATAAATATAATTAAAATTAAAAGAATTAAAGCTAAAAATCACTTGAAAAATATTTTTTGTATTTTTGAAAACTAATTATTTCAATTTGTTAAAATTAAAAGCTCAATGATTAATAAAACTATGGAGGGTAAAAATTGGATATCAATAATTGTCCCTTCCTTTGGATATGATTGATGAAAGAGGTCGTGCACAAACTTGACCAATCCAATTTTAATCGACCACATCTTCATCTTCCGAAAGGCTCTTGGCGCGGACTTTGGGAAATTGTTGCTGGACCCTGGTTTAGGGTTTTCTACATATCTTATGTTACATGAGAATTCAGGTCACTTGTAGTTCGAAACACTTGATTTTGTGCACTATTTTGAAAAAATTCAAAAGCTATCCTAATATCAAATTATGGAGAATTTTGAATGCTTGAATGAGATTTTTAGAGCAAACTTTAGAATATAACCAAGTTTTCAAAATTGAGCTTCCCTACATATCCTTGGACTTACGAATCAAGCTGCTTGTAGGTCGACACTATCAGTTGAAAAGAAAATCTCTTATTCTTAATAATCTCTGGTTCAGGAGGAGTGACAAACAAATTGAATCATTAAAAAGAGGATTGCAACCGCTTAGCCATAAATGTGGTGCACTTCACACTCATAACTAAGAACTTACACGGACATAATTTTCAAAGCTCTTGGTACTTTGTCACTCAGATTCAAAAGGATTGATTCTAGTGAGAATCGAGATCACCTGGATGAGAAACTTGGAAACTAATGATCTCAAAGCAATTCCCACATGCCTTCTGACAGGGGTGTGGTTGGATTGTCGTGGGAGTCACTCCTCAGCTTGCATCTGAAGAGTTTGACCTTCCTCTTTAGACTATGTCCCAATTCGCTGCTAAGACAAAGTTCCACATTATACTTCATCCTATTTGATGAAATCCACACCTGCAGTTTGTTTTGAGAATTCACCCTTTCAGATGCTTTTGATATAACCAAGACAAATTATTAGTAAAAAGCATAACTTAAATATAGGGATGATATCTTTTACCATGTTTGACACATATTTTTCTTTTCAACGTGATAGATAATTAGTCAATATGATGCAACATGATTATGGCCCTCTCCACAATAAATGATGATGTCTTTATTAAATATGTGATGAATGTGATGGCCCTTTCGATGATGGGCATGTAATGTCCCTCTTGGTGATTTGAAGATGAAATGTCCCTCTCGGTAATTGGAAAATATAATATCCCTCTCGGCACTTAAAAATATAATGGCCCTCTTTGCAATGAATGATGAAATGGTCCTCTCAATAGCTTGAATGATGAAATAATCCTCTTGGTGATTGAAAAATACAATGGCCATATTGGTGATGAATGATTAATTGGTCCTCTTGGCAATGTGAAAATGCAATAGCCCTCTTAGCAACTTGAATATGTAATGGCCCTCTCCACAGTTTGAAAATGCAGTGGCCCTCTCAGCAATGAATGATGAAACAGCCCTCTTGGCGACTTGAAAATGTAATGATTCTCTTGGTAATGAATGATTAAATGATCCTCTCAACAACGTGAAAATGCAATAGCCTTTTTAAAAACTTGAATATGCAATGATGCTCTCGGCAACATAAAAATGCAATGGCCCTCTCGGCAACTTGAAAATGCAATTACCCTCTCGGCAATGAATGATAAAATGGACCTCTTGGTGATTTGAAAATTAAATGTCCCTCTCAGCAATGAATGATGAAATGGCATTCTCGATAGCTTAAAAAATCAATAGTTATCTCAGTAATGAGTATGCAATGACCCTCTCGGTATCTTGAACATACAATATCCCTCTTGGTAATTGTAGATGCAATGGCCCTTTCGGTAGTTTGAAATAACAATGGCCCTCTCTACAGTGAATAATAAAATAGCCTTCTAGGCAATAAATGATCAAATGACCCTCTTGGCAGCTTGAATGATGAAAGGCCCTCTTGGCGACTTGAAAATACAATGGCCCTCTCGGTAACTTGAAGATGAAATGGCCCTCTCGGCAACTTGAAAATCTAATAGTCATCTCGACAACTTGAATAATGAAATAGACCTCTAGGCAACTTGAAAATACAATGGCTCTCTCAGTAAAATGAATAATAACATGGCCCTCTTGGTAATTTGAATATGCAATGGCCCTCTCGGCAACTTGAATATGTAATGGCCCTTGCCATAATTCGAAAATGCAATGGTCCTCTCGGCAACTTAAAAATAAAATAGCCCTCTCGGCAACTTGATAATCCAATGGTCCTCTCGACAACTTACATAATGAAATGGCCCTCTCGGTAACTTGAAAATGTAATGCTCCTCTCAATAACTTGAAAATGTAATGGCCTTCTCGATAATTTGAAAATTCAATGGCCCTCTCAACAACATGAATAATAAAATGGCCCTCTTGGAAATTTGAAAATGCAATGGCCTCTTGGTAACATGAAAATGCAATGGCCCCCGTGATAATTTAGAAATGCAGTGGTCCTCTCAGCAACTTGAAAATGCAATGGCTTTCTCAACAATAAATGATGAAATAGCCCCCTCAACAACTTAAATATGTAATGTCCCTCTTGGTAACTTGAAGATGTAATGGGCTTCTCGGTAACTTAAGGATGAAATGTGATGGATTGCTTGGCATTTTATTGAGACAAAATAGTTTATGGCTCGGTCGTCCCTTTTAAATAAGACTTGCAAAGATTCTTAATAGAAAATTTCTTACTTTCAAAGCAAATTGATCCGTGTGATTCTTTGATTGTCTACTCCCATCTTGTCCTTGGGTGGACCGCTTCGATCTCCTACTTCTTAGTAGACATACCACAAAAGATATATTTTGACCAAATATTTGACACGGAAAAATTTTTAGAAATGGTAAATTTAGAAAGGAATTTTTGAGAAAAGGTTATTGTCGAATTGTTATGTCATATAAAGCTTAGATGAACGCACTTAACATCTAATATGGCTTTGTTGATGCATCATAGTTGTTTTTGAATTTCTAATTAGGCTAAGGATCTTCAAGGTTTCATTCAAACTTCTAACAACACTTGATGAAATTTTTGAGGCCGTCCTAAGAAGTTTATCATAGTTAAATATCATAATAAATCACTAGCTTGTTAGAAGAACCTTGGGAATATTTGAGATCTCCTAAAAAATTTTGTCCAGTTAAAATTTCTAACATGCCTTAAATTTTGACTTGTCGGAGATGGACCTTCTTGTCAGAACTTTTGAGTTCCTCTAAAAAATTCTATACCAATTTCCTTAGTGGGAGTATGACCGACCTATTTTGGTGCCTAAGTATCCCATTGAGGCAGGAATTAGGTCAAACGTAGTTCCTTCTTAGGAGAAAAGGAAAAATAGAAAAAGAAAAATAAATAAGGAAATGACTGAAGGTGACATAGGCTGCCTATGTAGCTCATTCTTGAGAATTCAGGTCAAACATAGTTCAAAGTAAAAGGGATAATAAAAAGGGATAAAGGGATGACCGATGCCAATATAGGCTACCTACGTATCTCATTCTTAAGAATTCAGGTCAAACGTAGTTCATAGCAATAGCAAATAATCTGATAATAAACATACAAATGATTACAAGCATATAAATGATTACAAGCAAATGATGGAATTACAAGAAAAGAGATTAAAGAAAAACTTGAATCTCTAAACATTGTATCTCTTGGTAGATTGTAAGTTGATGTCAAGTTGTGGTAGGCAAAGTTTTTGCTAGATCCTGACACATCATTGCATGATCAGGTGAATACATTAATATATTCTTCGTTAGGTTGATGAGCTCTCCCCGTTGAGTCTCTACCAAATGGATATTGATTCTGACTTCTCAGAGACTATTGTTCGTAATAGTCCACTTAGCCTAAATAACCAACCAAATGGGTAATGTATCCATTGATTGCAATATTTGAGCCTTGTATATACATATTTCTTTATAAAAACCTAAGTTACCTAGCCTTGTTAGATGTAAAATCTTGAAATTGGCTATGGTCTTTCCTTGAACATTGTGTACCTTGACTGAGGTAAAAAGATGAAGTTGCGGGTCACTACTAAAAGTGGTCATGGTTTGTAGGTTAGATATTATGTACCCTAACTCAGGCTAAAAGCCTAATTTAAGGGTGGGTGGCATAATAGTTAACACAAAATGAAGGGGAAGCTAGTGATACATAGAAAAGGGATAGAAATGTATTCTGGGTGTGAAAAGAATCAGTTAATGCCAAATCAATGAGTTAAACAGAAAAATAATGTGAAAATAAAAGGCAAAAAGATGAAAAAAAAAAGAAAAGAGAATAAGGCACCCAGAAAAACTTAAAATAGGAGAAAGGGTGAATGAAGTGAAAAATGACAGTGTTGGTAGGGCAAAAGTGTAGAAAACACAGTGTCAACGAGGGCCTTTAATCACTATGTTCCAAAAACATCACACCAAAGCCCCCTGCACCTATGTTAAAAGCCAATAAAGTCCTAAAATTATCCTAATACAAGTAGTCAAAGGTCATAGTCATGAGTATAAGGGTAAGCATATAGTATTGGATTTGAATGCCTTTTATGAGAATGAGTGATTTTGCACAGTCCCAAGCATTGAATTTGCAAAATATCTCATAAGAGGGATATGAGACTTCTTTCTGTGAGGGCTCTTGCATTGCATTATTGATATGCGATGAACTCAGTGAATGTTGCTTATTGGTAATTGCCTTGATTGTCATAGTTGCACTGTCACATGTGTTTATCTATGTTGTTTTGCTAGATATCTATATGATATGCTTTTAGTGTGGGTATTTTTGCAGGAATTTGATGGGATGTATGCCATTAGATTGAGGTCTGTGTGTTACTAAATTGCTTATGTAGATTGAGTCTATCGCTTGAGGACAAGTAGTAATTTTAAGTTGAGGTGCTGATGTGTTGTCAAAATACAACATATTTGATGCTTAAAAGTTGGAATCTCATGTGTTTTCATAGTGAAGATAGTAGACTTGATGTGTTTTTATTTTTGTTTGTGGGATTATATGGTTGACAAGGTTTTTGGACTAATTATGGAAAAGTTATAGAAAGTGCTGATATACGAACCTTTTCCAGGCCATGGAAAATTTAGAAGTTGTATAGTTGGTTTTGTACCAAAATCTAGTAAAGGGTGATTTTTCTAAAGTTGAGTCTATGAACATGCAGATGATCCGTTAAAGTTCCTACAAACTGTATACTTAGTGTCATATCATGAGGATCAAAAAGTGGGGAGTTTCTAAAAAGTTATCAGACGAAACCCTTTATTGTCCATAGAACTTTATATGACCCGCAAATGGGTCTCATAGAAGTCATCCCTAGATTTTCTGAAGGAATCCACAAAGCCTCGACTACGGGTCATAAAACATTATACGACCCGTAGAAGTGATCATAGAGCTTGCTAACCCAGTTATCCTATTTTGCTTTTGGTTTTATATTTTGGATACTATAAATAGGTTCTTTAGGTTATTTTTTGTAAAGAATAATAGAGAATAATATAGAGCTTGAGGGAAACATTATGAGAATATTGTGAAACATTATTTTGTGTGCTTAATTCAATCTTATGATTCTTGGTGAAGATCTTGAATTTATTGCTCTTAATTCTATTGTATTAGTGCTCATTGAATTTATTGCTCTTAATTCTATTGTATTAGTGCTCAATTATGTTATTCAACATCATGATTCTTGCATCTACACTGATAATGAGTAGCTAATTCCACAACTAGATTTATAGAAACCATGAGGAAGTGTGCATGCTTATATTAATTCTTTGAAGTATCATGCATATATTAATTCTTTGAAGTGTGCATGCATATATTAATTCATTCTCTTTTGATTGAATGATTTTTAATGGTGGGTAACGTTAGAACTTGCCTAGTATTACAAACTGGATCAAGGTAGTATTGAATAGGAAAAGAGATTAATTAATAATATTCACTCAATGTTTCTCATCTAATCAACTAAGCTGGGTCAAGGAGTGGTTGTACTGGTGTGACACCCTGTAACTCTATGCTCTTAGGTATCCAAGTTTCAAGACTTATTTTTGTAGGTGGAAAGTGTATTAGGGGCGTGGAAGACTTCTAGTACTTAGACGAGTTCAAGACTTCCCCTAGAGTTGAGTTTTGGGTGTTGGTTTATGCAAGGGTCAACTTTAAATGAGCAAAACTCTTAGAACACTTGAAAATGGATAGCCCTCAGAATGTCAAATGTAAGCATTTTGAGTTATCTTCCTAATACAATTGGTTTCACCTCATTCTGAGGTCGGATAAAGAAGTTATAACCATTTTTGTGAGACCCTCCCGTGTAATGAAACAACATGGGAACTTAGACGGATAGTGAGGCCTTGGACGGGGCGTGCTGGCTTCTTTGAGCTAGAAAAGACCATTTGTAGTCTAAGGTATGAGGTATGACCAGTGTCACGGGCTGTGTGGCTTACCACTGACCATGTGGCTGGTCGTGGAGTATGTGCAAGTGAGGAAGAGTAGGCATGGGAGGCATTTTGACTAAGTGTGGTGCCATAGGCAACTTTGACGGGTTGTGGTAGGTCAGATGGCTCCTGAGGCTTGGGTGTGGGGCGGTCTGGCAACATTTTTCTAAGAGTGGTTCAATGGACCACTACATGGATTGTGTAGCACCACACAGCCCGCAAAAGTGGCCCGTCAATGTGACGATGATGGTAAGTTTTCTAAGTGTTCCTAACCTCCAATTTTTGACCAAGTCTCACCTCACAGGCACTCCACACGACTCGTGGAGTGCAACACAACTCGCGAGGCCTTTAGTTGGGTATCACTTTGCCAATTTTTCCATCCGTTCATTAATGGCATTTTCATGAATTTAATCTACTCTATTGACCTTTCTAGACTTCCAATGCCATCTTAACCTCCTCGAAAGACCTAAACCATATTACAAAGTATCAAAGTTATTACTCTCAACTTAGGCACACTCTCAAATTCTCTCAAAAGCCTCCATCAAGACCCTAATACAAATTCAAGGAAACTCAAGAGCAAGCTTGAGATTCCCAGACCCACTTCCAAACTTCAAGCCTTTCACAACTCAATTTCAAGAAACTCAAAGTCTAATATATGTGGGTTTCAACCATTGGGTCCTTTCACCTATGGTGCCCATTCTTCCATTTCCATAAACATTACATGTTTCCAAGTTGTGTTGCTTATAGATATAATTTTTTGGTGATTATTATCATATACTACATTGGAGTTTTATGAAAGATTGATTGAAGACACATGATTACTCATTTTTAAGTCCATACCATAAGATGATTTACCTATATGATTAAACTATAAAACTATGATCTCTCTTGATATTTGATGGTTTTTCTTTTAATGTATTTCACATGAGAATTTTATCAAGTATTAGTGGGTTAATTTACATTAGAATTTTCACATGATTTCACTCCTTAATTGCATGATTTTTGTATTAGCATTACACACCTACCAAGTGTTTGATAAAATGTTTGGATTAAGGTTTTTGAGCTATTGATGATCCATTGCATAACCTATGACTTGAATGACTTTATGATGATGAAAGGAAGGTATATATATGTGTAGATTTCATGAAAAGTATCTGTAGTGTTGCAAGTTGACCACACCTAGTTGAGAGGGTGCTAGACCTCAATCACCATGGATGGCGGGGTGCAATCCACCATCAACCAATTGAGCAGTTGATACCTCAATCACCATGGGTGGTGGGTGCAATCCACCATCAACCAATTAAGAGATTTATATCTCAATGACCATGGAGGGCATGGTACAATCCACCATTAACTAATTGAGAGGTTGATACCTCAATCACCAGGGATGGTGGGGTGGACTCCACCATCAATCAATTGAGGGGTTGATACCTGAATCACATGGATGGAAGGGTGTTAACACCATCAACCAATTGAGGGGTTAATACCTCAATCACCGTAGATGGTTGGCTGTGACAATCTATCATAATGTTAGTCTCTTACTACGCATGTAAAATGTTCTATATAAGTATGCTTTACTTTTAGCATCACTCATGCATGCCATATTGCTATGTGCTCATTTACTTCCTAATTATGTATTTTGATTTTGTTTTCTATCTATTGTTACATTGCATCCTACATACTTAGTACATTCAAACAAACTAATGCATACTCTATGCCTATATGATGTTATCATGTAGGAACTTAAGCTCCTCATGATCATCCTCATCCTCCACGTGGCTAGTATAATTTCTCTCAAAATAGGTTGGTGAGTCTTCTTGGACTTGATTTATGCTATGTATTAACTTTTTTATGTTGGATAGTTATGGCTATGAGGGTAAGCCCAATGATTGGCTTGGTCCCCACTCCTATAAGCAGAAAAAAATAATATACCAGAGGCTCAACAGCAAGAGGCGCATACTAAGGTTTGTAAGGCCATATCAGAGGTAAGGGCTTTTATATCAGCCTTTGCATCAGCAAATATTTCAGATAAAGAATGTAGTATAGGTGTTGTTGGAACCTTATGATGTATTAATGCTCTACTATTGGATTATTATGTTCCTATGATATCAAGGATGTCCCTTAGCCCCGTATTCCCTTTTTACTATCTCTTATTGTTGTTTTATTGCTTTCGCAACCAAGGTTGTGTAATGATATGTTAAGAGGATTCATTAGGGTCCTTTTTCGATTTCCCTATTCGCTCCCTTAGCCCCGTATTCCCTTTTTGCTATTCTTATTATTGTTTTATTGCTTCAATGACCAAGGATATGTAATGATATGTTAAGAGGCTTGATTGGAGTCCCTTTAATTTCCCCATTCGCCGTGTCAAGTTTAGGCCCTAGGCTTGGGTCATGACAAACTTGGTATCAGAGCACTAGGTTGTTAATGGTCCTTAATATCCATCATACTGCATTAATTAAAGTTTTATTCATGGTTGTGTTGTACACCACAACTATGAGTAAGAGGCTATGAGACATTTTAGGAAATGTTTCCCTTTTTCATGATCTATGTCGTGCTATAAAAGTTAGGTAAGGTTTGGCCTCTAACTAATGTTTTTTGCCATTTTTAGATCATGCCTAACACAAGAGAAGAAGAGCCTGCATACTTGAGGAGCAACCAACTCATGGAGAGCTCCGAGATGCTCTCACCTTGCTAGCTCATGCCATGACTAATCAAGTCAATCAAGCGACCTAAGCCCCTTATGCTCGTACTCCAGCATCTCGAGTGAGGGACTTCATGAGGATGAACCCACTGGAGTTCTATGGGTCTAAAGTGGATGAGGACCCTCAAGTATTTATTGATGAGATGTACAAAGTGTTAGCTATTATAGGTGTTACGTCGGAGGAGAAGGCGGAGTTGGCGTCTTACCAACTCAAAGGGGTGGCTCAAATATGTATACTTAATGGAAGGAGGAGGAGAACAAAAATGTAGTTTTATGGGAGGAGTTTAAGGAAACATTTCTCAACCTGTTCTTCCCTATTTAGCTTAGGGAGGCCAAAATAATAGAGTTCGTGAATTTAAAGCAAGGATCTATGAGTGTGAGAGACTATGCCCTCAAGTTCAATCAACACTAAAAATATGCTCCCCACTTGGTTGTTGACCCAAGATTTAGAATGAACTAGTTTGTGATGGTTGTATCTGATTTGGTGAATGAAGAGTGTTGAACCGCTATGATAATTAGTGACATGGATTTATCCCGCTTGATGACTTATTCCAAATAATTAGAGGGGGAGAAATTGAGCAAGAGAAGGGCTCATGAGGCCAAGAGGGCCCATTTTGATGGTAAGTTCCAAGGTCCCAAGGGTGACAGATTTCATCAAGGCCAAGGGTTTTCTCATACTCTAAATAGAAGATTTGCTAATGACTACCCAAGGCACCAATGAGGTAGTGGTGTGGTGCCTAAAACTATATGCCCAAGATGTGGTAGATGCCATGATATCCCATGTTTTAGGGACACTAATGCCTACTATAGTGATGGAAAAGTCGGTCACAAGAAGGTTGATTGTCCTCAGAATCAAAAAAGGGTAAGGATGTTCATCTACAAGGCCGAGGTGCTAATTACGGTTCCTTTGGGAAGAGGAAGACAACAAGGTGGTGCCCTAAGGCATAACTAGTTCTATGCACTCCAAGGGAGGCAAGGGGTAGATGAGGTGCCCAATGTCATCATCGATGTGTTAAAAGTCTTTGATTTTGATGTATATGCATTGATAGACCTGGGTGCCACTCTTCTTTTTGTTACTTCTTTAATTGCCAAAATGTCTTATGTTGAGCCCAAATTGTTGTGTGAGTCTTATGAGGTATCTACTTCTACTGGTGCATCTATTATTGCTAGAAAGGTCTACAAAAATTGCCCCATTTGCATTTTGCATAAAATATTGCCTTGTGATCTTGCTGAGTTGGAAATGGTGGATTTTGATGTCATTCTTGGTATGAATTGGTTGAATGCATATTATGCCTCTATTGACTAAAGAACCTATGGGGTCAAATTCCAATTCCCAAATGAACCCATCCGTTAGTGGGAGAGTCATGATATGATGGTCAAGGGTAGGCTTATCTCTTGCATTAAGTTAATCTCTAAGGGGTATAGGGTCAAATTCCAATTCTTAAATGAACCCATCCTTGAGTGGGAGAGTGATGATATGGTAGTCAAAGGTAGGTTTATCTCTTACATTAAGTTAATCTCTAAGGGGTGTCTCTATCATCTTGTGAGGGTTAGGGATGTTGAGTTCCAATAGAGTCGGTTCTGGTGGTGAATGTGTTTCTTGGTGTATTTCCTAATAACCTTCCTGGTGTCCCTCCCAAAAGGGAAATAGACTTTGGTATAGACCTCCTTCCTGATACTCAACCCATTTCTATTCCCCCTTACCGTATTGCCTCGATGGATTTAAAGGAGTTGAAGGAGCAATTGAGGGATTTGTTGGAGAAGGGTTTTATTAGTCCTAGACAATCACCTTGGGGTGTATCAATGTTATTTATGAAGAACAAAGATGGGTCTCTTAGAATGTACATTGACTATCGGTAACTTAATAGGGTCACCATCAATAATAAGTACCCTCTTCCAAGGATTGATGATTTGTTTGACCAACTTCAAGGGGCTAGTCACTTCTCTATGATTGGCCTTCGATCCAAGTATCATCAAGTGAAGATGAAAGAGTGTGACATTTCCAAGATGACCTTCTAGACTAGGTATAGGCATTATGAATTTGTGGTGATGTCTTTTAAGTTGACCAATGCATCGGCTATCTTCGTGGATCTTATGAATAGGGTCTTTAAACACTACACTGATTTGTTTGTAGTGGTTTTCATTGATAATATTTTGATCTATTTCCAAAATGAGGAGGAGCATGTGGGTCATTCGAGGGTGGTGTTGCAAAAATTGAGGGAAGAGAAGTTGTATGCTAAGTATGAAAAATGAGAATTTTGATTATAGGAGGTTGCTCTTCTAGGTCATATGGTGTTAGGTGATGGTATTAAGGTGGATCCTAAAAAGATGAAAATGATTAGAAATTGGCCTATACCTTTGGCCCCATTGGACATTAGAAGTTTCTTGGGCTTAACGGATTACTATCGAAGAATTGTGAATGAGTTCTATTCTATTGCTTCTCCAATGACAAAGTTGACCCAAAAAGAAGGCAAAATTTGTATGGACCGATGAGTGTGAAAAGAGTTTCCAAACCTTGAAGGATAAGCTTGTCTTGGCTCCTATCTTGTCTTGACCAAAAAAATTAGAATTCTTTGTTGTGTATTGTGATGCCTACTGAATTGGTTTAGGTTGTCTTTTGATGCAAAATGGTAAGGTGATAGCTTATGCTTCTAGACAACTCAAGGTGTGTGAAAAGAATTATCCTACTCATGATCTTGAATTGGCTACCATTGTATTTGCTTTAAAAATTTGGCATTATTTTTTCTATGGGATTCATATTAATGTGTTTTCCGATCATAAGAGTCTCCAATATGTGTTCACTCAAAAGGATCTCAACTTGAGGCAACAAAGGTGGTTAGAACTTCTTAAGGACTATGATATGAGTGTGCATTATCACCTTAGTAAGGGTAATGTTGTGGTTGATGCTTTGAGTAGGGTGTCTATGGGTAGCATAGCTCATGTTGATTATGGGGGCAAGGAGGGGGAAAAAGAGGTTCATCGGTTGGCTAGATTGGGGTTAAGATTTTAAGAGGTTGATAGTAGTGGTATTGTAGTTGTTGATGGCTCAAAATCTTCTTTGGTCGATGAGGTAAAAGCAAAGCTAGATCTTGACCCCTTCTTGTTAGTATTGAAGGCCATGGTGAGAGAGGGCAAGGTGCAGGTTTTCTCCCAAAGGGGAGATGGTGCCTCTAGGTATCAAGGTAGGTCATGTGTACTTTGTGTGGATGACTTAAGAAAGAGGATTCTTGATGAGGCTCATAATTCTTCCTATACTATTCACCCCAATTGTACAAAAATGTATAGGCATTTGAGGGAAGTGTTTTGGTGGGGTGATATGAAGAGAGATATTGCTAAGTTTTTGTTTGGTTGCCATAATTGCCAGCAAGTCAAAGCCAAACATCAAAGGCCAGGTGGCCTAACCCAAGATATAGAGATTTCTACTTGGAAGTGGGAGGAAATTAACTTGGATTTTGTGGTTGGATTTCCTAAGACTAGAAAGGGTTTTAATTTTATTTGGGTTGTGGTTGATAGAATGACCAAGTTAGCTTATTTCCTACCAGTTAAAACTACATATGTTGCCAAAGATTATGCTAAGTTTGTCATTCATGAATTGATTAGATTGTATGGGGTGCCTTTGTCTATCATCTCAGTCTAAGGTTCTCAATTCACTTATCACTTCTGGAGGTCCTTCCAAAGAGGTTTTGATTCCAAAGTAAAGTTTAGCACGATCTTTCACCTTCAAACAAATAACCAAGAAGAAAGAACTATACAAACTCTTGAGGACATGCTTAGGGCTTATGTATTGGAGTTGAAGGGTAGTTGGGATGATCATCTTCATTGATTGAGTTTTCTTATCACAATAGTTATCATTCAAGCATTGGTATGGCTCCTTTTGAAGCTCTTTATAGGATGTGTTGTAGATCCCCAGTTGGATGGTTTGAGGTGGGGGAAGATGGCCTTGTTAGGCCTGTATTTAGTTATGGAGGCCATGGAGAAGGTGAGGTTGATTAGGGAGAGGTTGAAAATCACCCAAAGTCGATAAAAGTCCTATGCATATGTGAGGAGAAGAGAATTTAAAGTTAGTGATTGCGTCTATTTGAAGGTGAGGTTGATTAGGGAGAGGTTGAAAATCACCCAAAGTCGATAAAAGTCCTATGCATATGTGAGGAGAAGAGATCTTGAATTTAAAGTTAGTGATTGCATCTATTTGAAGGGGATAATGTTCATGCTCCAATAAGAAAGCGGTCGTTGTTAGCAATTAACGTAACCGAAGGTTAGGGTCCAATCCACAGGGAATACGGGGCTTGACTACAAGGATTCACTATCAATCATTTTGAGCATCGATTACTAAAATCTCTAAATGGGGGGGGGGGGTTCTTTGTAAGTCAAGAATAAAAATGAAAACTAAACTAACCATGCAGGAAGACACTCAAATTTAGGGATAACTTGGGGATTGTGTGTAATGACCTAAATAATAATAAGAATAAGAGTAAGAATAAGAATAAGAATAAGAATATTAAGGCATTTCTTTTAATTATTTACTCTAGTGATTAAGTTAGGTCATTAATTGTTTACTCTAGTGATTAAGTTAGGT
>JAOTQJ010058000.1:0-13979 GCA_025642045.1 Solanum sejunctum
CATAGTAAAACTGTCATAATATACATTAGATCATAGATTCATTGTCCAAAACATAGTAAAACTGTCATAATTTCATAGACCCAACATAGTGTGTAGTGAATTTCATGATAAGTAAGACCCATTAGTAAATCCACTTTAAATCATGCAATTTTTTAAAGAAAAGGAAGCTTGGGAATCTTGAAAGTAACCCATGAAAGAAACCTACATACCATAGATTTGGAGAGGAACTTGATAAAGATTTGAGATGGAGACTTAAAGCTTGAGAGGAAATCCTTAGATCCGGATAAGTTTTTGAGACTTGATTTTAGGAGTAGAATATTTGACTAAGTGTTTGAATGAGTATTGAAAAATGTTTAGAATGATACGAGGGTAAAAAATGACTAAGTATAGGTATTTTCACGTTTGGGAACACTTAGGCCTAAGTATTCAAAGTCTTGGACAGAAGTCAAAACTGGGCAAAAAGACACACTGAGGCGCGTGATGTTCATGCTTCAATAAGAAAGCGATCGTTGTCAGCCATTAACCTAGTCGAAGGTTAGCGTCAAATCCATAGGGAATACATGACTTGACTATAAGACTTCACTACTAATCACTCCAAGTATTTATAACTACAATCTTTAAATGGGGCGGGGGGGGTTGTGATTCAAGAACAAAGTAAAATAAACACTAAACTATGACACAAGAAAATACTCAATTTTAGGGAAAACATGGGAATTGTGTTCCTTATGGTTCATTGACTCAATTACCCTAGATCATATAACTACAGTTAGAAATTCGCATGCAGGACGATAACTTAGGTTCTTCCATCCCTCTTATGAATGTGAAAGTCAAATTCACCATGGCTCTTGGTCGACCACCATGGCATGCCAACTAATCGTTACCTATTGTCCCTATCAACCTCCCCTTGGTTAGGTTTGGAGTTGATTAAATGAGATCGCATCAATTGAATCCTGTCATCTACTTTTCTTGTTTTATTCGTCACTACCTTGGTTAGGATCGTGATAGTAGACAGGTTTTTGTGTTGGCTACCAATAAACAATAATCATAATGAAGGGAAATAGGCAATATATCCAAAACCCCAATCATAGAGATACAATAAACCTAGGTTATTTCAAGTCAACTACCGATGGTTCCCACAAATCCCAAGTTATGGGTGTTTAGCTACTCATGGCTAATGCAAAACAAATGATATTATAAATAAATGACATAGTTGAGAGTTTACCTAAGGCACTAAAGAGAAACAATACCTTCAAGTTGAAAATCGCAAGCTTGGATCAATGGTAAATGAGTACAATATGGGTTTTCAGTCTCCTAAAAGTGGGTTTTCAAATTGAAAGATAAAAATCTATTCTAAACCCTAAAAATGCTCCTAGAATATTTATAAGAAGCTCTGGATGTTGAATTCCTAGGCTGGTCTACAAATAAACCCTAACATAAAGTATATATAGTGTTTACAAATTTAACCCTAAAAGTTACACCAAGAAAGATAGATGGCAATAGGTAGTCTTGCAGGTACGACTCGTAGGGTGACTAACGAGGCATAATCGGGGTCTCGTAGTAAGTACTTGGAATTTTGGACTTGATTATTACTATTTGCTAGTACGTGTCATTTTTTGGGCTATAACTCGTATGCTCCCCTTGTAGTGTAGGCCTTCAGTTCTTAGTCCAAATTTTTGGCTCTCTATTTCTTGCTACGAACCTACCTATATGAGTCGTAGGGCATCTCGTAGAGTGGCCTTGTAGGCTGACCTCCACTTAGCAGATTTTTGATCTTTACTCTTTGTTTCAAATTTTTTATTTTTACTCTTTGTTTCATGCTATGAGATCATCTTACACTCATAGCTTTGGTTACGACTTGCAGGAAGGCTCATATGTCTTGTATTTCAGCAGAATCTACAAATTTCTCTCAAAATCATGCCATCCTAGCTTTTCTGCAATAACAATACAAAAACACATAAAAACCATAAAACGTTACATTGTGAACCGACAAAATCTCTCACTTTAGGCACCAAATATACTGTAATTTGACAACACATCAACACCCTCAACTTAGAACTATCACTTGTCCTCAAGCGATGACTCAATCTATGCAGACAATGAGAAACACATAACAATTATACTAATGGTATATACATCATTTACTCTAATTCTAACACCTAACTCTCATTTTCGAAATGAGATTGTAAAGCTACTCAGCAAACCAAAAGACAAAGATGTATCCAACAATGCAACTATGACAATGAAGGAGTATCAACCATCCACAATCACTGTGTTAGTTATATGCCAATTATGCAGTGCAAATGCCCACAAAAAAGGTCCTTCTTTCTCACTCAAAGTACATTAAAAATTCAAGGACTATGCAAGCATTCTCACTCTCATAAATGTAATTCATGCACAATGACTAACACCATAGGCTTGCCCCTATACTCATCTTCCAGTTTGGTGACAAAGTGGATTTGGATCACTTTAGGACTTATGGTCTTGTAACATAGGTTCATGGGGTTTTGGTATGGCATTTTGGGCAAGTACTGACTAAAAGCTATTCTTGAACCATGTTTGCCAACACTTTTTGCTTTCATAACCCAACCCTTTTTAGTAAATCCACCCTTATTCTCCTGTTTCAAACTTTTCTCGAGTGTTTTCTTTTTATTTTCAGTTGTGCCTTATTTCTTAACTAATTTTTTCTATTCTCTTCAATTTAAGGCAACTTTTCTTTCCATTTTCTCACTTGGCACATGTGTTTTCTTTTCTTTCTTTCTTTCCCAACTAACTATCTCATTTTCATTACTTTACCAACATAAGGGCTACCATCAACTTAGGCTTTTAGCCTAAGGGGAAGTACACAATATCTATTCCCTAAACCAGGGCCACTACTTGTAGCCACCCTCAACTTAGGCTTTTTGGCTTAATCAAGGTTCACATATTTAAGGATAGACCAGGCCAATATGAAAGAATTTCACAAAACAAAGCTAGGCCAGCTAGGTGTCAAGAAAGAACAAGTGCATGAAAATCACAAACATTTGGAACAAGGGATTTACTATCACATTTGGTAGGTCATTTAAGCAAAAGTGAGCTCACTAAAATAATAAAGGCCTAAGATCCTTTCCCAATCAACCATATCTCCTGTCCAATTTTAGAGTAACAAGGAAAGTTTTGAGTCGATACACAATATATGTGTAACACCCCAGATTTTACATGTACTAATTCTATATAAATGATATATAATATGATTTGGTCAAATTAGAGCCAATTCCTAAAAGTGCTTGAATCTCGTGTTAATAGGCGATATGTGCGTCTAACGCTTAAGAGGATCAAGTGTATACATGTCTTGTGTTAAATTGAGGAAACAACACCCCTAAAAAAGTAAAAGAATTGAGGTGCTTATATGAATTGATAATGTAGTAGGTGAGGCACCTACTTGCTTAGCTTAAATTAGCTAGCTCAACGGAGACGAGGTTTGACATCAAATTTGCCCAAGTCTGATTACGAGTAAAATCCATCTTAAGGGTGTAAATTTAGCCTATGTTTTAGCATCATAAATAGGCCTTATTTTCAGTCCAAGAAGAATGTGAGAAGGGCCTAAGTGTAAGACAAAGCACTTGGCTATTTGGCCCAAAACCCAATTAAGAAGAAGGTTGAAAAATGGGCAGCAAAAAGCCCATTAAATTGGAGACCCATTTAGGAAAAAGTGTAAGGAATAATGTGCTGCATAACAACAGTATTAATAGGTGTCAATAATGGATCAAAATCCAAGAGAAAGTTGGACAAAAATTGTCTTTAAAAACGGATCAAATCAGCCTTCATTTCAGTCCACTTAAAATAATTTTTCAGCTTTCATAAACACTCTTGTCTCCTATCTATTTCACTTTACGAAACTGCAAATTCAATCCTCTAAGTCTTTGAAGGGAAATCTGAATATTGAAAGCAAAGGTAAGTAATTATAGTTGTGTATTTAGTATGGTTTCTTTATGTAAAACAAGAAGTATATGCTAGTATGTTGTGCTGGAATTCTGGATAGCATGTGTCCTAAGTGTTGTTGCGAATGTTTCTTGTTGTTCACGAGGATTTTCTCTTGATTGGTTGGCTGAGTTATGAATAAATACTTATGTTTTAAAAAGTTATAGCTTTTTTAGTCATGTAATTAAGCTGTTACACTACTTTAAGAGTCCACAAAAGTGAGTCCTTATAGCATATCGTAATTGTGTTCTTAGTATAAAATTGTGGGTTGTTGGATGGAAGGCTATTGCCTCACGTTCTTAATGACTGATTTGGTATGGTTGTAAGACTATTTTTAGGCTATGTTTATGTATGAATGTGTTGATAACAATTTAGGCATATTTGAAATAGGTTTGGGATTGTTGACGTCGAAGTGTGGTGAAAGAATGTAACATTATTCCGTTTGTTTGTATGTTGTGAAGAATTGTTATTTGTTGTGCTTGGTTGGTTATTGTAGGACTGTTAAAGGTCTAAATAAGATGTACATAACATATACATAAGAATGGTTGTTAGAAAATATGTTTATAAGGGAAAAGGTTGAAGAAATACCTTTGTGTCCTTAATTGAAAAGCTTGTTGTCCGGGTGATCATTTTTATGATATTGGGCTGCTAAGCGGTGAGTCTTTGCTGCTAATATTGGTATTATTGCCTCATATACTGTAGATAAATATTTGAGGGAAAAAAAGCCACTCCAAGGTAGTACCGAGGTCATACAACGAGTTATGTAAGGTTACTTGTTCATATTATTTGGCATGAAACATAGATCTCTCTGTAAGTAAAGGCATTTAGCTACTCCAATATGACAACCAACTATGTCTATACTCTTTCTCATGTTAATATTCTCCTAAATATATATAGTTAACTTCAAATCTATATACATATATGGATACTAAGTACATGAGCTCTTGTTGCTAAATAAGGTCCATGAGTTGCTTCAATTCATACGCATTTCATTGTCTATGTAACACACTCTCTTCATTTCCACATTGTATTGTATGATTATTTACATGTTACATGCTGCATATACAACCTTATGACTCCAATTTTATGAACACCAAAAGAATAATCCCAAAGGTAATTAAAAGATAAAGTATATAGTTTCTTTTGATGGATGGTAGCCCGAGGGGTGGAAGCATCACCTAGCCAGGGACAATTCTATCACAAGTGGTAGCCCGAGGGGTTAAGGAAGAACCTAGCCAGGGATGATTCCGATATAGTTTACCACTTATTAGTTGGTCATTTACAGTACATGATGTGCACTGATTATACAGTAAAGCTAAAGTAATATAAATAACATAAAGTATATGATCCCAAAGTATATCCAAAGGTGGTCTCTTACTCCATACCAGTGCATAGTTTCATTTGAAGTTGTTACTTCATATACAGTATTTCCTGCCTTAGATACATAGTCCATTATGTCATACTGACGTCCCTTATGGGGGACCTGCATTTCATGCTGCAGGTACAAGTGCTAGTAGATCTCCCCAGTAGAGTCCAGGACATCCAGCTACTGTTACCAAGCTCCAAGTTGTTTCGTAGCTTTGTGTGCGTCTAAAGTTTATATGTTCGTATTATATAATTATTGAAGCGGGGCCTATCCCGACCCTTGTCCGATACTTCCTCTTATCTAGAGGCTTTGTAGACTATGTCAATTAAAGTATGGTCATGTCCATTACGTTATTCACCATGGCCCCAACGGCCTAGCCATATGTATATTCTTTTGGCTTATTACTACTATTTACTAGCATAAGGGCATGTTGACTGCAGAAATCCCTCATAATATGTCCAAAAAGTGAATAGATATATTTTAGTTTTCCCGAGCCTTATCGGTAACGTGCGCTGGTCTTCCCTCATGTGACTTTGGGGCATGATAGTATGAATGCTATAAAGTAAGCTCACACTCTCATTGCATCGCATACACAATCAGCATAGACACACATGTCATGTTCAAGCATCAATTAGCCTTTTCTTTATCAGAATAAACATTTCTAGATAATTGCATACATAATAAATATATCTATCTATCTATCTATCTATCTATCTATCTACCTATATATATATATATATGTGCGTGTGTGTGTGTGTGCGTGCATGCGCACATGCGTGCATGTGTATGTGCGTGTGTGTGTCAAAATTCTGAGGGTATCGAATTTTTAAAACAAAAAGCATTTAAAGATTTTATATATATATATATATGCCAAAAGATAATGACTACTATATATCTACAAATTATCTATACTACCTAAACTTGCCGGTTCAACAGAAATTTAATATCCACGAGGAAAAAGATCACATGAAGTAAAATCTTGGGATCAAAATTTGGAGTAGTTAAGGACCCTAACCTACTCAAACTTCACTAAGATCCATAACTGCCCACACCATATCGAAAAAGTTGTGCATTGTCCTCAATGCGCCAAATCATGAAACAATAGCGAATATAGTGGTAAAATAAAACTTACCCTAGGTTGCCTCCCAAGTAGTACCTGATTTATTGTCACAGCTCTACTTAGTTCACTTGGTTACTCAGACTACCAATTTCTCAAACCTTGCTCGCCACAGGTTTGATTTCTCTTGCACCTTGAACCTATGAATTGGACCCCTAATTTGTTTTCCAACTTTCTATCTTGCTCAATTTGTGGTGGTATGAGAATGAGGGGAATGAGTACTAGATTTTGCAGTGTATTTGGAAGTAGAGGCTTCCACTCTAAGCTTCTTATAGATTGCAAGGAGCTTCAAATTTATGCTAGCACCAAGATCATATAGTGCCCTTGCAAAATCCGCATCTTTACTTATGTAGGGTATGGTAGGCATCTTCTCCACTAACTCGATGAAAAAAGTGTTTATGGATAGTTGTTTTAACATAGAGAGAGAGTGCTTGACCATGCTTTCCTCCTCCCTCTTGTGGAGTCTTTAGAGAAAAGGAGGAGGAGGCCTTGGGACATGCTTGTTCTCTTTTTGCTCTTCAATTGATTCATTTACCACATCCTTGCCACACTCGTCTCCTTCGACTACATCCTTATCACACCTACTAATAACCTCCGTACATTGCCCTTCATCCTCAGAATTTTGTACTGTATCACTAGGCAATGTACCACTCTGATGCTGCTTAAGTAGAGTCAATACCTAACCAAACTGTTACTAAATCTGTTTAATATCTACAAAATGAGACTCTTTTTTGATTAATGTTTACAATTTCTGCTATCATTCCATATAGAGTCTCATCCTGTATCTCGGCCTTCTTCAACAAGTGATCAAACATCTCCTCAATTCTTGAGTTTCTTGTTCCAGCATCATGTTGGTATGGTGGCAGATAAGGATTAATTCTGTAACCATCTCTACTACTCCACTCAACGTTTGGCCCCTTATTTTTCTCATAATAAGCACCTTAGCTATCTCTGTAAACATATTCTCTTCTATAGGTCCAATTCTGGTTTCCCTGACCTTGGTGGTACTGGTCTTGATTGGACTATTGAGCTTTGGACTGAAAATCCCACATTTGATTAGTGGAAAACCAACTGTCCTCCTCATAATATGGCTTCTCGTACATGAGCGCACGTGGAGGCTAATGTTGTGATCAGGGACACTCAACACATCTTCTCTTCTTTTTTTTTATATGTCCTGGAGAAAAATAAAATAAACAAAAGTAATATACAAGAGAATCTAGTAATTAATACTTGAACTAACTAATAGTGAAATCAAGTTAAGAACCTAGCCATATTCCTCGGCAATGGCGCCATAATTTTTGACGATATTCACGCTCCAATAAGAAAATAATCGCTATCAGCAATTAACCTAACTGAAGGTTAAGGTCAAGTCTACGGGGAATACAAGGCTAGAATACAAGACTTCACTACTAATCATTTAAAGTATTTATAAATACAATCTCTAAATGAGAGGGGGGGGGTGATTCAAAAACAAAGTAAAATAAATACTAAACTATGAAGCAATAAAACACTCAATTTTAGGGACAATTTGGGAATTATGTTCCTCATGGTTCATTGACTCGATTAACCTAGATAATTTAATTTTAATTGGAGATTCACATGCAGGATATTAACTTAGGTTCTTCCAGCCATCTGAAGGTGAAGGTCGAATTTCACCATGGCACTTGGTCGGCCACCATGCCATTCCAACTAACCATTACCTATTGTGCCAGTCAACCTCCCCTTGGTAAGGCTTGGTTGATTAGACGAGAACACATCAATCAAGTCCTGTCATCTACTTCCCTTATCCTATTTATCACTACCTTGGTCAGGATCATGATAGTAGGCATTGTTTGGTGTTGGTCACCACCAAACAACAATTATAATGAAGGGGAAATAGACAATACATGTAAAACCCCAATCACAGAGATACAATAAACCTAGGACATTTCAAGTCAACTACCCATGGTTCCCACAATCCCAAGCTGTGGGTGTTTAGCTACTCATAGCTAAGGCAAAACAAATAATAATTTAAATAAATGACATAGTTGAGAGTTACTCCAAGCAATGAAGAGCAACAACACCGTCTTGTCTGATCGGCATGTCATACTTTACTCAATTGGATTTTATTGGAATTGAGATAATACCCCAGAATCCATATCTAGTCCTTCTACTTATGGGTTTTGAGCTAAGGGTTTTAGGAAACAACCTCTGTACCTCGATGAGGTAGCGGTAAGGTCTGCTTACAATCTACCCTCCCCAGACCCCACTTGTGGGATGCAATTGGGTATGTTGTTGTTGTTGTTGAGATAATACCCCAAAGAAATTCGACCTTACTTTTTGTTTCTGAAGTAACTCTCATAAACTAGCACTAGTTTGACGTGAACTAGCACTAGTTTGATGTCAACCGTATTTGGTTATTTACTACAATCACCTTTTGGAGAGGAACAGTGGATTGTTAGTATGGACGATTTAGAAGATATAATTAGAGGACATTTATGGTTAGGTTCCATTTGTATACTTAGTGGAATCTGGCATAACTTAACCAAACCGTTCTCATAGGCCATGACGCAAGAGGAACGCCTTGACCCTTCCTTAGTCTACCTTTCGAACTCAGGGATTGAAGAAGATCACTCTATGCAGAGACAAAGGCAAGATCTCTATATGTTGATAGAAAAAACTGAGAGACTGAGTCCTTGGGGGAGAGAGAAAGGAGACATTACTCCCAGAAAATGTGCAACCAACCTTTCCTTCCCTCTTTTTCCTTTAGATTCTATCTCATAGAGTTTCATTCCCATTCTCAACCATGAACAATATGAGCTTGAAGCTTCCTTCGTAACTCCTGGAACTTCTTCTCAGTGGCTCCCTTACATCCCTCATTTTAGAGAGACCCTCAAAGTGGCTCTATTTCGTTATATTCCATCCATATGCTAATTCCAATCATTTAATATCCCTTTGGTGTCATTGACATAACAGATGTCGTTTTTAGTCTATCTCTTTTGGTGCTAGGCGAGGCCAGCTTGGCTACAGCAAAGCGCTTACCAAGCGTGAAGTAAAGGGCCTTTGCCACTAGAGCCGTATGCGGGGGAACTCAAACGTGCGGTTCTTAGGGGGGGAGAGCTAGTAGGAGCCATCCCATCCCAAGAGCGTATATTTGGAGCTCAATATGGAATCCTATTTTCTTGTAAGACCCATTCGGATAAGGGAAAACTCTAGAGATTGCTTCAAAATAAGATACTTACATTGACCCGGAGCTCATAACAAGAGCAATTATAACAAAAACGAAGCAACTTTACTACTTCAAGTTGAAAACCACAAGCTTGGATCAATGGTAAATGAGTACAATATGGGTTTTCAATCCTCCGAAAGTGGGTCTTCAAATTGAATGATAAACTCTACTATAAACACCAAAAATGCTCCTAGAATATTTACAAGAAACTCTGGATGTTGAATCCCTGGTCTGCTCTTCAAATAAACCCTAAGATAAAGTATATATTGTAGTTACAAATTTAACCCTAAGATTTACATAGGGAAGATAGCTGACAGCAGGTACATATCATAGGTATGACTCATAGGGTGACCTATGAGTCTTAATCGGGGTCTCATAGTTAGTACTCTGCATTTTGCACTTGACTATTACAATTTGCTTATACGAGTCATTTCTTCGTCTAAGACTCGTATAATCCTCTCGTAGTTCAGGCCTTCAGTTCTTGGTCCAATGTTTTTGGCTCTTTGTTTCTTGCAAGAACCTACCTATACGAGTCGTAGGGAGACCTACGACTCATAGAGTGGCCTCATAGGGCTGACCTCCACTAAGCAGATTTCTCATTTTTACTCTCTATTTCATGCTACGAGATCATCCTATGACTCATAGCTTAGACTACGACTCGTAGGCAGGCTCGTATGTTTTGTATTTCAGCAAAATTTTTAACTTTCTCTCAAAATCAAGTCATCCTACCTTTTCTGCAATAACAACACAAAAACACATAAAACCCATAAAAAGTTGCATCAAGAACTTGAAAAATCCCTCATTTTAGGCCCCAAATATGTTGTAATTTGACAGCACATCAACCCACCCTTGGTGCATCGCGTCAAGGGCGCAAAAACCTCATTGGAATTTGCATTTTTGGAAAATCAAAATTGCTAATCGATTGCTCATAAATCAGGGTTAGATCAATTTTTCACTCAATTTTACAGATGAAATAAATATGAAATTTTTGATATAGCGCATGAATTTTGAGACATATAGAAATTACAATTTCGGACACTTCTGATGCACATTTTTGGGTACTTTTTGGAGTCATTACACCTACTATACTAAGCCCTAAACTATGTTTTTTTGGCCCTATAACAACTCATACCTACCCTTATACTAGCCAATGCACCCCAATTACCATTCGTTCATCAAAAATCCAAATTCCCAAAGTCCCTCTTCTCTCCAAGTTCTCTCAAGTCTTCCATTAAAGATTCAACCAACCTTTCCTACTCCAAATTCACATTTTATCTATATATTGCATCTAAGGTGTGTGAATGATCATCGATGGATACCTTCCACCTATGGAGTCCAAGAATTTTTCACGAAATCTCTTAATTTCAAGTATGTATTTTTATGAACATAAATGATTTTATCTTGATTGAATAAATTATGACTTATATTATGTTGATTGATCAATCTTGATACAAATTGATACCATTTGCATGAAATTGATTATTTTTCAAGTGAATTCTCTACAAGGTTAATTTAGGGTTCATGAACTATATTGTGGTAATTGCTATGATTCTTCATAAATAGGTAAAATTAATTGAGTAGCATGGTTTAAAATTGTTTTGACATTTGAACCCACAAAATTACCCTAATTTAAATAAATCATGCCCACGAATATTAAGGCCTTCTTTAAGTGTTTATAAATGTCAAGCTTCGAGCTAGACCCTAGGTGTGAACAACAAATGAAATCATTGAGGAAACCCCAAACTAGTCTTCTTAACATATCATAATCATTCGTAGGTAATGAGTAAAAACACATAATCGAAAGCAAAGGATTGACCATAAAACTATAGCAAAAGAACATGAGAAATATTGCAATTGCAAGACCCATTATAATGTCCAACAAGCCTATAAGCATAGACTAGGCAGGAACTAAGGCAAGTCCTTAGCCCACCTTTAGAGAAATAAAAAAATAGTGTCAAGATAGATCATCCATAATATAAAAGTTAAAAAATGGTAGGTTATGTCCCTAGAGAATGCAAATTCATCCATTAAGTTTTTTAAGCAAATCCATATCGATCCACGAGGGTAAGGATGAGGATAGTCATAAAGTATACATTAGTACATTTGAATATACTAAGTATGCGGGCATGCAATACAATAATATACATGATAGACATAACAAAGTAATACATGGGCAAGGGGATAATTAGAACAAAGTAAGGTAGGAATCAACATACCAACATGCTATGGATGGAGTGAGGCATGATAACATAAAAAGCCATACATATGTGGGAAGTCATTATAATAGACAATAAGACCATGTAATCTATAACATGTAATCCCAGTGCAGCTCCTACATCTAAAAAAAGGGGTGGATCTACTAGTAAACAATATTGGTAATCATAATTCCTACATTAGCATGTGTTTAAGGGAGAATGGCATTTAATACTAAGGGTCATGGCTCAACTATGGGTACACCCCAATCCCAAGGTCCTCTTGATGCCAAGTGAACATTTCATGGAATACATAATATAGACATGAGATGATACTGATCATACTGTTATTCCCCCGGGTAGGTGACCTAGGCATGGTTGGCACTCAGAGACTATTGCTAATCCCCAAGAGAACCACTTGGCCTCATCATGCTAATTTATTTACAGTCTAATAGTGGAAGACATTAATAATTGAGATCAGCCTAAATGTAATAATAACCCAATCAACAATCAAAGGACAAAGACTAACCAATCTATCCAATCAACTAAACTAGACTAGCATGAAAGAAACTAGCCAAAAATTATATGCAATCATAACTCAAAAATCTAGTATATAAAACCTCTGTCCGTCTATGAAATTGGTGCGAATGACATATTAATGGCTACTTCTAATCAAAATAAAATCAAATCTAAACTCTAATAGTTAGATGATAATAATGTGAAGATCTTCAATAAGCAAGGGGTCTAACCAATCAGCTGAATGCAAATAGATCCTCCACGATGCATAAGTTGATGATCTCTAATATTTGTTGTCGTATCATGAAACATTCATGCCCAAATGGATATCAGTGTGTGAAATGTTCAAGTATGTTGTTAGAACCCATAAGTCCTTAATTGGTTCAAGTTGGTAAAGTTTGAGACCAAATGTAAATTTCTTCTAAAGTGTAGTCTTTAAGATTTAAATTGTTAGTGGGGTCATGTGTGGTGGCACTTTTTGATTGGTTCAAGAGGGGACTTGTTGCCTATATATATGTATATATCTTGTGTGCAAGATATAGAAGTCCCATACTTAGAAGAAAAAGAGAGAGCAACCAAGAAAACATAAGCAACCCTCTCGGGTTGCTACAGTAGAAAAAAATTATTTTTTTTATCTTTTGATTATTTGACGCTTCAAGATTGGTATATTGGGTCTCTTAAATGGCGTGGTGGCATTAGTTGGTCAAGGAAGCGCTTGATTTGAGGGATATAAAGACTTGGGTCTAATAAGGTGCTTGAAAGGTATGTTAATTTCTAGATTCGTTTATGTAAATTAAAGTTGTTGGGTGTGTTAGGGGTGTGTTAAATCGAAGGTAAAACATGAAAAAAGGGTTGATTGTTAGCTTGAATTGTGAACTTAAAATTTGGGGTTGAATGGGGACAAGCTTGCATATGAAGATATATTAATTTATAGTCATGTGTTTATGTTTATTTGTCATGAAAATAGTCCTTGTGGGGTGAAATAAGTGTTGGGAAACTATGTGAATGTATACATGAGGGTTAGCTTGAATTGGAGCCCCATTGGAAGTGTTATGTTATGTTTTAACATTGGGGGTTTGCGTAGGGCGTTGGAGTGATGAATCATAGTTCTTGGAGTGTATATGAAGGCTTGAATATGGTAGATGTGTACCTATATGTACGCTGCCCTATTTTACCAAGTTATGCCATAATAGCGTTTTGTAGTGTTTTTGAAGTTGTAATGGCATTAGAGAGGGATTATTGATGTTGTATGTTGTTGTTGTTGTTGTTGATTTATTATTTGAGCCGAGTTGAATTTTCGAGGTGGCGTATTCTAAGGGGAGATACTGCCGAAATTTTTATAAAATTTGTAACAAAAAGTTAGGATTTAAGACCCGATATGGTTATTAATCGTTGGCGTTATTGTAATTTGTGTAGACGTTGGGCATCCAGAAGCATAAATTGGATTGGTATTGCGTTGGACTTAGTTGGAGAATAAAATCAAGGTATGTAAGAATTTCTATCTCTTGGCATAAATTAGTTAAGCTTAGCCAATGTCATATGTTTGAAAATTCCTTTTCCTTCACAATTTGGGTCCAAATACATCCTATGTTAGCTCCTTGGTACTTTTATAAAAATGTATTT
>JAOTQJ010058011.1:0-13978 GCA_025642045.1 Solanum sejunctum
TCACATGTTACATATACAATCTTATAGCTCCAATATTATGGCCACCAAAAGAATCATCTCAAAGGTAATTGAAAGATACAGTATACAGTTTTAATGGGTAGTATCCTGAGGGGGTTGGTGAAGAACTTAGCATAGGGACGATCTCGATACAGTATTATGGGTGGTAGCTCGAGGGGGTTCATACAGAACCAAGCATAGGGACAATCTCGATACAGTTACAACAGATTAGTTGGTCATATAATTACAACTATCAATAGATTTTACAATACAAATTTACAATAAAGGTAAAATGATATAAAGGATGTATAGTACATGATTCCACAACATAACTAAGGGTGGTCCCTGATATTCCACAGATGAATGGTTTTATTTGAGTTGTTACTTTATATACAGTATATTCTGCATTATATACTCAATACATTATCCTATATTAATGTCCCTTATGGGGGACCTGCATTTCATGCTGCAGGTACAGGTGCTAGTAGATCTCTTCAGTAGGAGTACAAGATATTCAGCTGTTGTCATCAAGCTCCAGGTTGCTTCGGGGCTTTGTACATGTCTAGATCTTACATGTTTTTATTGCATGATTTGTTGAGGCGGGGCCGGTCCCAACCCTTGTTAGATGTTTTTCTTTATTTAGAGGCTTTGTAGACTATGTAAAGCACAGTGAAGTCATGTCTTGCACTTTAGACTGCGTGGCTCCAATGGCCTAGTCATATGTGTTTCCATTTGGCTTGTTAGCACTGTTTATCTGCTTAAAGGCATGTCAAACATAGGAATCCTGTATAATATGTACAGAACACATATAGTTACAGGTTGGTTCTCCCAAGCCTTATCGGCAATAGGTGCCGATCCATCCCACGGGACTTTGGGGCATGACACTATTGACCCGTATAGTTGCTGGCCAAGGTCAAAGACAGGAAGGTCCAGTTATAGGTGCAGGTGGTGCGAATAGGGAAACTGACATAAGGATACATGATTTTCTTAATTTGGACCCTCCATCCTTCATTGAGTCAGATCCTAATGAAGATCCCCAAGACTTTGTTGATCAGAATCAACGCACTTTAGTGTTATGTATGTGAGTGGTATAGAAGCTGTTGAGTTAGCGACATATAGGTTGAAGGGTGTGGCTATACTGTGGTATGAAGCTTGGAAGAAATATAAGGGTATAGATGCACCCCAACTACCCAGAAGGAGTTCAAAAAGGCATTTCTTGATCATTACTTGCCATCAGAGATCCAAGAGGCCTATGTGGATCAGTTCTTTAACCTCCACCAAGGGAATATGAGCGTGAGAGAGTATAGCCATCAATTTAATTCCCTAGCCAAGTATGCTCCTAATGTAGTTGCTACTATAGCAGATAGAGTTCGTCGATATGTGGATAGATTGGTTACATATATGGTCAGAGACTGTATCATTGCTTCCTTAAACAAAGACGTAGATATAGCGAGAATGTATACTTTTGCATAGAAATTGGAGGATCAGAGGCAAAGGAGAAGGATAAAAGAGTTAGAAAGGGCGCAGGCCAAGAGGGCCAGGTCTATAGGGTAGTTTACAAAACCCTAAGGTAAGGTTAGACCTCGATTTTCTAATAGACCACCTAGGCCATTATCTCCTACTCTGCAGCCAGTGCTCCACCACACTTCAAGGGCCTAGAAGTAATCAGTTTGGTCAATGAGGTGAGGGACATGGTACACGAACAACAGGATATTCAGTAAGTTGGCAAGTGACCCCTATGCAGCCTTGTAAGCAATGTGGAAGAAGTCATTCAGGTATATGTCATGTTGAGACAAACACTTATTATTGGTGTGGTGTGCCCGGGCATATGATGAGGGAGAGGAGACGTATGGGTGATATAACATAACCTACTAGATTAGTTATTGTATCATCATCGTCAATTCCTCCATTAGGTAGGGGTAAATAAGCTCCTATGGGTCGTGGTAGTGGTGTTAGAGGGGCAGCTAGATCTAGCGGAGTCTAGAATCACACTTATGCTCTGGGGAGTTCGCAAAATTTGGAAGCTTCACTTGATGTGGTCGCAGGTATATTGTCTATCTTTTCACATAATGTATATGCATTAACTAACCCTGGTTTTACACTATCATACATTACCCCACTAGTTGCTGGGAAGCTTAAGAGAACACCCAAATTATTAAACAAGCCATTTGAATTGTCCACACCAACCGGTGAATCTATTATGGCTAAAAGGATTTATTATGACTGTGTAGTAACTGTTTGTGATCGTGAACATTGGCTAACCTTAATGAGCTAGAAATGGTAGAATTCGATATTATAATGGGCATGGATTGGTTAGCTTCATGCTATGCCATCGTGGATTGCCGAACTAAGAAAGTGTACTTCCACTTTCCGAATGAGTCAGTTCTTGAATGGGAAGGCAATATTGAGGCACCAAAGAGTAAGTTTATCTCTTATTTTAAGGCTAAAAACATGATATCTAAGAGGTATATATGTCATTTAGTTAGGGTGAGGGATATGGAGGCAGAATCACCAACCCTTCAATCAGTTCCAATAGTGAATGAATTCATTGATGTGTTCCCTGAAGAACTTCCAGGCTTACCTCTAGAATGAGAAGTAGATTTTGGTATTGACTTACTTCCAGGCACTCAACCTATTTCCATCCCTCCATGTAGAATAGCCCAGACAAAATTGCATGAATTAAAAGAGCAGTTAAAGGACTTATTGAGAAAGGTTTTATAAGACCTAATGTGTCCCCTTGGGGTGCACCGGTGTTATTTGTACGCAAAAAGGATGGTATCTTGAAAATGTGTATTGACTATCCATAATTGAATAGGGCGACAATTAAGAATAAATACCCCCTCCCCAGGATTGATGATTTGTTTGATCAGTTACAGGGTGCCAAATGCTTTTCAAAAATTAATTTGAGATCAGGTTACCACAAAGTGAGGGTGAAGGAGAAAGATATACCTAAGACTGATTTCAGGACATGCTATTGTCACTTTGAATTTCTTGTTATGTCATTTGGGCTAATGAATGCACTAGCAGTTTTTATGGATTTAATGAACAGGGTGTTTAAGCCATTCTTGGATGTGTTCATGATAGTTTTTGTAGATGAAATTTTGGTATATTCAATATCAGAAGAGGACTACACAAATCACTTACGACAAGTGTTACAGGTTCTTCGTGATCGACAGTTATATGCCAAGTTATCTAAATGTGAATTTTGGCTAAAATCATTGGCATTCTTGGGTCATATTGTGTCTAATGACGGAATAAGGGTTGATTCACAAAAGATAGAGACTGTGAAAGATTGTCCAAGACCAACAACACCCATGGAAGTTCGGAGCTTCCTAGGTTTGGCATGTTATTATAGGAGGTTTGTTGAAGATTTTTCTTCTATTATTGTACATCTAACAAAGTTGACACATAAGGCGACTAAGTTCCAATGGAATGATGCTTGTGAAAGGAGCTTCCACCCAGAAGGCACCGAGGGATATGTAGTGTATTGAGATGTTTTAGGAGTTGGCTTAGGGTGTGTACTAGCGCAACATGGTAGGGTAATTGCTTATGTATCTAGACAGATACGACCATATGAGAAAACTATCCAACACATGATCTTGAGCTAGCAGCGATTATGTTTACTATGAAAATATGGTGCCACTATTTATATGGGGTTCACATTGACATCTATACTAATCATAAGAGCCTGCAATATATCTTTAAGTAGAAAGACCTAAACTTAATATAGCGGAGATGGATAGAGCTAATAAAAGATTATGAAGTTGATATACTTTACCACCAAGGGAAGGCAAATGTGGTAGCCGATGCTCTGAATCATAAGACAACCATGAATACTAGTGATCAAGGTATGGGGAGTCAAGGAGTGGCTAAGTATCTATGTCAGCTAGCTAGTTTAGGAGTTTGCCTTCTTGAAACTCCAAAGGAAGGGGTTATTGTACATAATGCAACAGTGTGTTCATTAGTTATGGAGGTGAAAGAAAAATAGTTTAAGGATCCCGTTCAATGATAGCTTAAGGAAAAGGTGAGTCAGGGTACGATAAAGGGTTTTGATCTTACACAAAATGGAGTACTTTACTGACAAAATAGATTATATGTGCCTGATATTAATGGATTAAGAAAGAGGATAATGGAAGAAGCCCATCATTCTCTATATTCCATCCATCCAGGATCAACTAAGATGTACTATGACCTGAAGGAAATGTTTTGGTGGGAAGGCATGAAGAAAGACCTTACAAAATTTATGGCTCAATGTCCAAATTGCCAACAAGTGAAAGTAGAACACCAAAAGCCAGGAGATTATATGTAGTGTATTAGGCTTCCAACATGGAAGTTGGATATGATCAATATGGATTTTGTTACTAAGTTGCCTCGCTCATTTCAGAAGTTTGACTCCATATGGGTAATAGTTGACAGACTTACAAAGTCAACACAGTTCTTGCTAGTCAAGAGTGATTATACAGCTGAAGAGTACGCCAAGCTATACCTCAAAGAGATAGTCAGGCTACATGGAGTCCCAATCTCCATTATATCTGACCGAGGAGCTCAATTCACTGCAAGGTTTTGGAAGTCCTTCCAAAGGAGTTCAGGGACATAAGTGAATTTGATTACAATTTTCCACCCTCAAACCAATGGTCAAGCAGAATGCACCATTCAGACACTTCAAGATATGTTGCGAGCTTGTGTATTGGACTTTAAAGGTAGTTGGGTGGACCATTTGCCACTTATTGAATTTGCCTATAATAATAGCTACCATGCAAGTATCAAGATGGCACCTTATAAGCTTTATATGGGAGGAAATGTATGTCACCTATTGGATGGTTTGAAGTGGGTAAAACCACCTTCCTTGGTCCAGATCTAGTACAACAAGCCATATAAAAAGTTAAGGTAATACAATAGTGGCTAGAAACAACCCAAAATCATCACAAATCATATGCATATGCTAGAAGGAGAGGACTGAAATTCTCAGTAGGTGATTGGGTATTTTTAAAGATGTCTTCAATGAAATGGATTATGAGATTTGGTAAGAAAGGAAAATTGAGACCACATTACATAAGGCCATATCAGATTATTAAGAGGTTCGGGTAGGTTGTATATGAACTAGAGCTACTCCAAGAACTTTTAATGGTTTAATTGTTTTTCATGTCTCAATGCTTCAAAAATGAATAGGTGATCCATCCTGTGTCACTCCTATTAAAGACGTGCAGGTTATAGAAGATCTCATATATAAAGAGGTACCTATTGCTATTCTAGACCGTCAAGTTAAGAAGCTTAGGAATAAAGAAATAGCTTCAGTGAAGGTACTTTGGAGGAACCAACAAGCAGAAGAAATAACATGGGAGGCCGAGGATGTGATGAACTTAAAATATCCTTACTTATTTGAAGCTAAAGAGGAAGTCCAACATGCAGAATTGGGACACTAATTGGTATGTGTGATTGAATACTTAGTGTGTTGTAAAAAGTTTGTGTAAGTAAATATTTAAACTTGGTTAAGCTATCCAATTATGCTAACATTCGAGGACGAATGTTCCTAAGCGGGGGATGATGTAACACCCAACATCTTACAACACTGGTTCTATTCAAATGAAACATGATATGGCTTTTTAAATTAGCGCCAATTTTTAAAGTGCTTGAATCTCAAATTAGAGGGCAATATGTATGTCCAACGCTGAAGAGGGTCGAGCACAAATAAGTTTTAAGTCAAATGGAGGAGATCACAACTTTAAATAAAGTGAGAGAGATGAGGTGCTTGTAGGACTTAGTGAGCTAGCAGGTAAGTTACCTACTTGCTTAGCTTCAATTTGGTAGCTAAACGGAGATAAGGCCCGACGTCGAATTTGTCCAATTTCGATTATGAATAAAGTCTATGTTAAGAGTGAAACTTTAGACCATAATTTACCATCATAAGTGGATAATACTTATGGCCCAAGATGAATAATAAAAGTCCCCAAGTACATCACAATCCACTTGATTAATTGGGCCCAAAATTAAGAAAGGAGAAAAGGGAACAATGGGCAGCCAAGGCCCAACCAATTTGAACCCAATAAGGCCTAAGTGAAAGGGGAAAGAAGCTGCATCACCAACTTAGTAAAGTAAGGCTAGAAATTCCTTAGTAGGTCGGCCAAAGTTCCCCTTTAAAAAGGGTTTAAAATAGCTCCCATAAGCCATTCTAACTTGAACAAAAAAATCAGATTGTCTTCCAAGTTTTCTCTCAACTCTTTCTCGACTTTACAAGCAGCCACAAGAGACTTTTAGGGTTCTTGGAAAAGACATACACCTTGAATAAAGGTAAGTGATTATAGTTGTGTGTTTAGTAAGGTTTCTTCATGAAAAACAATAGACTATGTTGGTTAGGTATATGCTGAAAATTTTGGACAGCATGTGTTCCAAGATTGTTCTACATTTTTTTCTTGTTTATTTGAAGATTTTCTCTTTTTGTTTGGATTGATTATGAAGGGAGGCTACTGTTCTTAATGAGTATTAGTTCTGTAATGATGTATAAAGGCTGCTGCACCACTTTTAGGGACCACAAAATTGAGTTCTTATAGGATATCACAATTATGCTCTTACTATGAACTTGTGGGCTGATGGATGGAAGGCTATTGCCTCACATCTTTCATGAATGCTTTGGTACTATTATAAGACTATCTTAAGGCTATTTATATATATATATATATATATGTGTTGTGGACAGTTTGGGTAAAGTTGATACAGGTTTGAGATTGTCGACGTCAAAATGTAGCGAAGGGGTATAATATTATGCCACCTATTTGTATATTTCGTGGAATTGTTGTGTGTTATGCTTTGTGGGCTGTTGTAAGTCTATTATGTACTAAAATAGGATGGACATGATATGTATATGAGAATGTGTATTAGAAAATATGATTAGGGGCGGAAAGGTTGAAACAATACGCTTGGGTTTACAATTATATGCTTGCTGCTCGTATGTTATTTTTTATGAGATTGGGCTGCCAAGATGTATGTATTGGCTGCTAATGCTAGTTTTATTATTTACTATGTTGTAGATAAAAATTTAGAGTAAGGGAAAGTTATCTCGAGGTAATAGCGAGGTCGTACAGTGAGGTATGTAAGGCTACATGATTTTGTATTATTTGGCATGAAACATAGATCCCTCCTTAGCATATAAAGGCACTTACCAACTCTGACACAACTATTAACAATGTCTCAACTCTTTCACATGTTCATATCTCCCATATATAGTCACCTTTAAATTTGCATACATACGTTGATACCAAGATACACGAATTCGTTCTACTAAATAAAGTTCATGTGTTGTTCTACCTCCTATGCATTTCATTATTTGCGTAACTTACTCCTTTCATTGTGGTGTTGTCTTTTGTGATTATTTACATGTCATATGTTGTATCTATAGTATGACAACTCCAATATTACGACTACCAAAAGAATTATCTCAAAGGTAATTGAAAGATAAAGTAAATTATATTACTTATTGATGGGTGGTAACCCGAGGGGTGGAAGAATCACCTATCTAGGGTCAATCCTATCATGGGGGGTAACCCAAGGCGTTAAAGGAAAAGCCTAGCCAGTGCTGATCTTGATATAGATTTTCCACTAATCAGATGGTCATTTGCATGCTGTGCACAAATTATACAGTAAAGGTAAAGTAATAAAAATAACATAAAGTACACGATCCCACAGTACAATTAAAGGTGGTATCATATTCTACACTAGTGCATAGTTCCATTTGAGTTTGCATCATATACAGTATTTCTTGCCTTACATATTCAGTACATTATCTAGTACTGACGTCCCTTATGGGGGACCTGCATTTCATGCTGGAGGTACAGGTGCTAGTAGATCTCCCAGTAGGAGTACATGATATCCAACTACTGTTACCAAGCTTAAGGTTGCTTCAGAGCTTTGTGTGTCTAGATCTTGTATTTTTGTATTATATAGTTAGTCAAGGCAAGGCCTGTCCTGACCCTTATCAGATACTTTTCCTTATATAGAGGCTTTGTAGACTATGTAAATTAAAGTGTGGTCATGTCTCGTCCTTTAAACACCGTGGCCCCAAAGGCCTAGCCATATGCATTTTCTTTTGGCTTGTTGTCACTATTTATTTTCTTAAAGGCATGTCAAATGTAGAAATCGCTTATAATATGTATAAACACATGGATACAAGTTGGTTCTATAAAGCCTTGTTGACAACGGGTGCCAGTCTGCCCTAATGGGACTTTGGGCGTGACAATGGCTATTGAGCAGCCTCAACTACTAGTGGTTTTAGTCAGGGTTCAGAGAATTGACATATCAAAGGAGATGATTTATCAGGTTCAGTTCGGGCCCAACTACAGAGTGCCTCATTCCACCAAAGAGTATGATGGTCGAATCTCCAAAATGAGGAAAGTAGTGAACGAGAAAGATATTGAGGCCAAAACTAAGCTCCTACAGCGGATTTCCAGTTAGATATATGAGAAGATTTTTGAGCTGATGTGGGTCACAAACCATGCTTATCCAATAGTGAAAGCCCACCTCTCTTTCCAGGTTAAGTTTTGGTGGTCGACTATCTGTTGGTGTATCTAGCCTAGTTTCATAGATAATGTGATCACCTTAGAGCGACCCATGTTATTAGTCAACATCCTAGCTGGTTATGAGATAGATTAGGCTCATATTATATCTGAGTAGGTTCATGAGTCCACCATCCAGATGAGCACCTCATTATCGTTCCCTATTTTGATCTATCATTTATGTAGTGTAGTAGGTGTTCGTGTTGACCCCCACCAAGACTAGCACATTAAGTCTACATGTACCTTGGATCCCAACCAGATTAAGGCTGATGAGAACCTGGTGGCCCTACTACATGTAGCTTCTATGGCTATCCTAGATCTATTCTATGTTTATCCTCTAACTCTAGTCACCACTAGTACTACTCCAGCTACTGCAAAGCTTTCACCAGTTGTTGAGATTAAGCCAATGCCATCCTCCTGTACTATCACACCAGCATGCTCTTCTATGTAGGTTGATTCTCTTATCTCTGCTATTGATTGTCAGGTACTGGTACTCAGGGTATTTATAGTAGAGTTCAGGCTATAGAATCTAGCGGCCCAAGTTAGACCATGGGCCCGTCAGAATGTACAATTCTTAGAGGAGAGGGCAAAGGCATTTGCCCGCAATTGGATAGATCAAAGGGTTAGTGTGCTGGATGCCTATGTAGATTCATTTCAAGGCGAGAGTATAGAGGAGGCTTGAGGATGCTTGACCTGCTAACATAAGCACAGTGATAGAGGAGTTGGCAAAGTTTAAGGTCGGCTTATTACAGATGTTAGCAGCTCCTGTTGCTATCTCAAAAGTGGCATCGATGGGTGATGAGGTTTTTGATGATTAGCTAACTGCTTGCATGCCTAAGGGAAGAGGACCCTCGAGATGGATGACCCAGAGATAAGACAACAGAGGCCTAAACCTGATGACCCAGCAGCACTAGAGGATAAGTTGATACTAGAGGAGGTGGTGCAAGAGTTGCTACTTATGGTAGCTATACAGAGAGACCGAGCACAGTAGACAACACATGGAGAAGGTAGCTCACTTGCAGCTACAGCTACAGTCCAGACTACTGAGGAGGAGGCTATGGCCTATGACCCTGCTGACTAAATAGATACTGGTACTTAAGCACCATGATGTTTGATTTTTTACTAGAACCCTTACTTTCTATTCATGGATACTTTGTTCTTTTTATTGGACAATGTTTTCTTTATGTTAGTTTTGGATATTTTTACATGTTTTATACTGGATGCTATTTTTACTTTTGTTTGGATTTTTAATTTTTAAATGTTAGTTTTTACTGTGTATATATATGTATGTGTATATGTGTGTGTCTGTGTATGTGTCTCAATTATTTGATTTTTGTTTATGTCTTTGCTTTGAAGACAAGAATTCTATTTTGGTGGGGTGTGGGAAGTTATGGATTAAGGTGAAGTCCGAGTAGCCTCGAGTCCATAACTTTCCCTATTTTTGATCCTAAGGTTTTCTTATCATGCTTCTTTTTCCTTGTAGATGTTTTAATTTTCTATTAAATCGACATGTTTAGGTAATGTAGATAATCTGTAAATATATAGTGGTCATGATCTTTTGGCATATATATATATATTTAAATGTTTTTGAATTTTAATGAAAATTTGGTACCTTCAAATTTTTTAGATTATTGGATATTAATGCAATCATACATATTGATTGTCTGGTGATTTTTGTTCTGATAATGAAAAGGTAAGTTGAGGCTTGAAGCATGACCTGTGTGTCTATACTTGATTGTTTGTGCAATACCATGTGTGTTGTGAGCTTATTTTGTTGTATTTATGTATCATGTATGGACTTAGAAATTGCCTTATTACTCTAAGATTGGCTTGGTGATGTGGTTGATTTGGAATGGATCTTTGGCCTTTGTTCTTCTAGTGAGCCCAGTTTTGCCTAAATGACCTACCAAATGCGTTAGTGAACCCCTTGTTCCAAATGTTTAAGCCTCTGATGCACTCACTCTTTCTTGACACCTAGCTAGCTCAACCTTGTTTTATGAAATACCTTGATACTGGCCCTGGTCTATCCTTGAACATATGAACCTTGATTGAGGATGAAAGCCTAAGTTGAGGGTGGCTACAAATGGTGGCCCTAGTTTAGGGAATAGATATTATGTACTTCATCTCATGCTAAAAGCCTAAGTTGGGGGTGACCTTTATTGTGGTAAAGTGATAAAAATGAGGTGGCTAGTTGGAAAATAAAGAAAGAAATGAAAAAAATCATGAACTTGGTGAGGAAATAGAAAAGAAAGTGCCTTGAATTGAAGAAAATAGCAAAAATAAGTTCAAAAATAAAGCACAACTGGAAAGGAGAATTAAAACACCTAGGGAAAACCTGAAGTAGGATAATAAGGGTGGATTTAGTGAAAATGGTTGGGTGATGAAGGTAAAAGTGTGGTTAAACATGGTTCAAGGATAACTTTTAGTCACTATTTGCCTAAAATACCATACCAAAGCCCTATGAGATTATGTTATAGGCCATTAAGTCCTAAACTGATCCAAATCCACTTTGTCACCAATCCAGAAGTTGAGTATAGAGGCAAGCCTATGATTTTAGTCATTTTGCATGAATTTCATTTGTGAGAGTGAGAATGATTTTTGAGTGAGTCAATGCTTTTTGAGTGAGTAAGAGGGAATTCTTTTCTGTGAGAGCATTTGTACTATTTGATTAGCATATGACTAACCTAGTTATAGTAGATGGTTGATGTTCCTTAACTTATCATAGTTGGGTTACCAGATACATCCTTGTGTTTTTGTTTTGCTTAGTAGATTAGCAATCTGTTTTTAAAAATGAAAGTTTGGTACCTGAATTAGAGTAAATGATGCATATGCCATGAGTATAACTACTATGTATCTATTATTGTCTGCTTAGACTGAGTCATCATTTGAGGACAAGCAACAGTTCTAATTTGAGATTGTTTGTGTACCATCAAAACATACTACATTTGATGCCTCAAACAAGGGATTTTGTGAGTTCTTAATGCGATGGTTTATTTTTTTTAATATTTTTTTGTGTTGTTATTACAGAAAAGGTAGGTTGGCATGATTTTGGGACAAAAATTATAGATTTTGCTAAAGTGCAGGACATACGAGCTCAACTAAGAGTCATAGCCCAAGCTATGAGTAATAGGGTGATCTCGTAGCCAGAAATAGAGAGAAAAAAATTAGAAATCAGCTAAGTGGAGGTCAACCTTACAAGGTCCCCCTACGAGTCGTAGGTCTCACTATGACTCATATAGGTGGACTTATAGCAAGAAAAAGACAACCATTATTTTGGACTAAAAAACAGAAGGCCTAGACTACGAGAAGAGCATACGAGTTGTAGCTCTAGCAATGACTCCTACAAGTGGATCGTAACAGTCAAGTCCAAAAATGTCAAGTGCCTGATATGAGACTCCAATTATGACTCATATGTCACCCTATGAGTCGTACCTACTGCTAGCTGTCTTTTCTGTGTAATTTCAGGATTAAGTTTGTAATACTATATATATGGTTTATTTTAAGGAAAGATTGTAGTCTTGAGACTTAAATATTCTCTCAAGAATATTTTAGGGTTTTAGTATAGATTTTCATTTTCTCTTGGAAAACCCACTTTTGGGGATTGTAAATCTTACATTTTATTCATTCTCTATCTATCAAGTTTGTGGTTTGCAACTTGTGGTGCTATCACTCTTTATTATTTTGGGTAAAATTTTTAACTTTTTTTTGTATTTACATTCTTGTTAGCTTTGCCTTAGCCATGAGTAGCTGCACCCACAATTTGGGGTTGTTGGAACTATGGGTAGTTGACTTTTGATAACTTGGATTAATTACATTTCTATGATTGGGGTTTTGCATGTATTATTTATTTTCCTTCATTTTGATTATTGTTTGGAAGCGGCCAACCTCAAATCTTGCCTACTATCACGATCCTGACTAAGGTAGTGACGAATAATATAAGGGAAGTAAATGATAGGATTTGATTGATGTGTTCTCGTCTAATCAATCAAACCTGACCAAGGGGAGGTAGACTGGGACAATAAGTGATGGTAGTTGGCACACCGTGGTAGCCAACCAAGCGCTATGGTGAAATTTGACTTTCACCTTCGCAAGAGGGCTGGAAGAACCTAGGTTTTGCATGCGAATTTCCAATTGTAGTTATGATTTCTAGGGTAATCGAGTAAACAAACCATGGGGAACACAATTTCCAAGTTGTCCCTAAAATTGAGTCTTCCTCCACATAATAGCATAGTGTTCATTTTATTTTTTTCCTTAAATCACAACCCCTCCCCCCATTAAGAGACTTTAGTTATAAATACTTGAAATGATTGATAGTAGATTTTTGTAGTCAATCCCCGTATTCCCTGTAGATTCGACCCTAACCTTTAGTTATGTTAATTGCTGACAGCTACTGCTTTCTTATTAGAACATGAACATCATCATCCACTAACACTCCTCCTCCCTTAGAGTACAAAGGGGTGGCCCCTAAGCCCAATGTTTGAATTGCCGTAGGTTTGGGAGGCCTTAGAAAGGAGAATGCCTAGCCATGCAAAGTGATAGCTTCACTTATGGGAAGCCCAACCACCATTTTAGGTATCATAGGAGTGGAGGTACAAGTCCCCAAGGATAAAGGGGTCAAGTCTAAGAGGTTGAAGAAGCTAGAGATGTGGTCATCGGTATTTTAAGAGTTTTAGATTATGATGCATATGCATTTTTAGATCTAGGAGCAAATTTGTCTTTTGCATCCCCATTCCTTACACATAAGTTTCATGTATGTCCTAAAGTCCTACATAAGCCTTATGAGGTGAGTAATCCCGTAGATGAGTCCATCATAGCCGATAGAGTCTGTAGAAGTTGTCCCACTTCTATATTGTATAAAGTGATTCCATGTGAATTAGTCTAGTTATCCATGGTAGACTTTGATGTGATTCTGGGGATGGATTGGTTGCATGCCTCTTATGCTTTCATTGACTATAGAGCCCATAGGATTAAATTCTAATTCTTTCATTAGCCAATTCTTGAATGGGAGGGTAGAAACTCTTCATGTAGGAGTTGGTTCATTTCTTTTGTAAAGGCTCGTAAAATGATTTCCAAAGGATGCATCTACAATTTTGTTAGGGTCAAAGATGTCTCTTCCAAAGTCTCTTCTCTTAAGTCGGACCCTATTATAAGTAAGTCTCCTAATATCTTCTCAGATGACTTACCAAGTGTTCTTCTTGAAAGGGACATAGACTTTGGTATAGACAACATGGCATTGAAGAGAGTATGTTACATAAGCTATGAAATGCGTATGAAATGAAACAACTCATGAACTTTGTTTAGCAATAAGAACTCATGTACTTGGTATCTATGTATGTATATAGATTTGAAGAGAACTATATATAGGAGCATATGAACATGTGAAAGAGTGGATACATGGTTGTTTGTCATGTTGGAGTAGATAAATGCCTTTACTT
>JAOTQJ010058022.1:0-13978 GCA_025642045.1 Solanum sejunctum
TACATTTCATGTACTGATGTACTTAGGACCTGCATCATTTTATGATCCAGACGCAGGTGATAGAGTCCCTCAGCAGATGCTTCGTTGAGGATCAGACGTCTTCCAGATATCTATGAGGCCTCTTCTCAATTTGAGGCTTGGAGTTGTTTATGTTTTCCTTTCAGCATTTACTTTCAGTTATAGCTACTTGGGGCCTATCCAGGTAGTCCTTTCAGACTATTCTAGTAAAGGTTCCATACACTGTGTGTGTCAGATACTTCAGTTCTGGTTGATTGATTTAACTATTGAACTATTTCCCCTTTTCAATTTATTCAAACAAGTTTAGTAACTTTATGTTTATTAGTTAAAGTCTTTCCACTATTATTTAAGTCTTCCGCTGAGTAAGTAGCCAGGCCAAGTGATTCGCTTGGGATCAACAATGGTTCTGAGTGCCAGTTACATCTAAGGTGTAGGCTCGGGGCATAACAAATTTGGTACTAGAGCACAGAGTTCAAGAGTCCAAGGGAGTCTATGGAACCGTGTCTAGTAGAGTTCGTATTATGGTGTGAATCACGCCACATCTATAATGGGGAGGCTACAAGGCTTTAGGAAGTGTCACCATTAATTGTTATTCTTTGCCTCGTGCTTCAGAGTTTACCTTTGTTAAGTCCCTCCTAATTCGTGCATTCATACTGTGTTTTTATCTCAAATCATGCCTCCACAGAAAGTCGATGGACCAGCAAGGGGCAGAGGGCGCCCAGCTAGGAGAAATGCAAACCATCCTAGCCCAATTCCTAAGGGACCTGGAGGTCCAATTATGCCTTGGTGCAGCCATAGAAAGCAGACATCTCTAATACTGAGCTCCACCAGGCCATCTGGACTTAGGATCAGGCGGTCACTACACAAGAAGGTCTCCAAGGAGATGATAGAAATGATAGTTCGGATACTGCCAGGGTTCGAGAGTTTCTAAGGATGAACCTACCAGAATTCATAGGGTCTAATGTGAAAGAGGATCCTGAAAATTTCATTGAGGAGCTCATAAAGTGTTTCAGGTTATGTATATTGGTAATACTAAGAGAGCTGAGTTGGCTGCCTACCAGCTCAAAGGGATAGCTAAACTCTGGATTAATCAGTAGAAAGGAATCAGGGTAGATGGTGCGCCAACTATTAGTTGGGCAATGTTTGAGAAGGCCTTTCTGGGACAACACTTTCCTAGAGAGATGAGGCAGGCGAAGGTAAGGGAATTTCTAAATTTAATATAGGAGAATATGAGTGTGCGGGAGTTTAGCGACAAGTTTACTTAGCTATCTCGTTATGCCCCAGCTATGGTGGCATATATGCGTACTAGGATGGACTTGTTCATATCAGGACTCTCGAGTGACTAAGAGGGAGGGTAGGAATGCTATGCTGATTGGGCATATGGACATAGCCCGTTTGATGACGTATGTGCAGCAGGTAGAGTAGGAGAAGATGTAGGATAGGGAAGAGTTCAGGAGCAAGAGGGCTAAAGATCGATAAGGGAGGGGCTGGAGGTAGAAACTACTCATCTTTTCAGCATAAGACATTCGAGCCAGCACCTTCATCTGCTAGTGCACCTACATCGAGGCTTAAGAATGAGCATGGATCACAGAACCACATGTTCTAGGGCAGCCAGTCATAGGGTAGCATCGCTCAAGGATTGAATTCATATCCTACTTGTAGGAAGTGTGGCAGGTCTCATCCCGAAGAGTGCCTTATGGGCACAAATAGTTGCTTCAAATGTGGTCAAGTGGGACACTTCTTGAAAGATTATCCTATAGGAAGGCAGAACATAAAGGATAATTGATCACAGTCAGTTGATTCAGCATCACAGGGTAAGCCACCTCAGATGGGCACTACATCAGGGGTAGGCAGGGACACAAACCGCTTGTAGATGGAGAATAGACAAGAGTAGGAGAACTCCCTAGATGTGGTTACTGGTGTGCTCAAAATCTTTACTTATGATGTCTATGCATTGTTACCCCATATATAGCTATGAAGTTTAGGGTCAATCCAAAATATAGTCTTGAGCCTTTCAGTGTTTCCACTCCTACCAAAGAGTCTATTTTAGCACAAAAATTTATAGAGGTTGTCATGTCTTAGTTTATCATAAGACTATTATAGCTGATTTGGTGGAGTTAGACATGGTAGATTTTGATGTCATCCTAGGCATGGATTGGCTTCATGATGGGTATGCCTCGATAGATTACAGAACCAGAGTAGTCAAGTTTTAGTTTCCTAACGAACTAGTCTTAGAGTGGAGGGTAGTTAAGTTTTTCCTAAGGGTTAGTTTCTCTCATATCTCAAAGCCAGAAAGTTAATTTCTAGAGGGTGCATATACCACCTAGTTAGAGTTAAGGATTTTCATTTCGAGGCACCATCTCTTTAGTCTGTCCCAGTTGTGAATGACTTCCCAAAAATTTTTCTAGAGGATATTCTCGGGACCCCTCCTAATAGGGAGATAGATTTTAGGATAGATACTCTTCCAGATACTCAGCCCATACCCATTCCTCCGTATTGTATGGCTCCTTCAGAGCTAAAAGAGTTAAAGTTACAGAGTATCTTAGATTGGGGTGCTCCAGTTCTCTTCGTGCATAAGAAGGATGGTTCTCTTCGAATGTGCATAGATTACCATCAGCAGAATAAGGTCACTATAAAGAACAAGTATCCTCTTCCCAGGATTGATGACTTAATCGACCAACTTCAAGTGCTAACTTGTTTCTCCAATATAGACCTCAGATCTAGGTATCATCAGCTTAAGGTTAGAGAGAGAGACATTTCTAAGACAACTTTCAGAACCTGCTATGGCTATAATGAGTTCTTGGTCATGTCTTTTGTACTGATGAATGCACTAGAAGCATTTATTGATCTCATAAATAGGGTGTTGAAGTTATACCTAGATATGTTCCTTATTGTGTTCATAGATGACATCCTAATCTATTCTCGTAACAAGGAGGAGCATGTGGACTATCTCAAAATTATCCTACAGACCCTTAAGGATCAATAGCTATATGCCAAATTTTCTAAGTGTAAATTCTGGTTGGCATTTGTGGCATTTTTGGGGCACATCATGTCTGGTGAAGGTGTTCAGGTCGTCTCCCAAAAGATTGAGGCAGTAAAGAATTAGCTAAGGCCCATAACTACAACAGAGATAAAGAGTTTGTTAGGCTTGGTGGGGTATTACAGATGGTTCGTAGAGAGGTTCTCTTCTATCTGAGCTCCTTTGGCTAAACTCACGTAGAAGAAGGTTAAGTTCGAATGGTCAAAAGCTTGTGAGAAAAGTTTCTAAGAGTTGAAAACTAGGCTGACCAACACCCCGGTCTATCCCTACCCGAGGGGACTGATGACTTTATGGTATATTGCGATACTTCCAAAGTTGGGTTGGGATGTGTATTAATGCAGAGGGGCAAGGTGATAGCATATCCTTCCAGACAGCTTAAGACCCATGAGAAAAACTACCCAACTCATAATCTTGAGCTAGCTATGGTGGTGTTTGCTCTAAAGATCTTGAGACACTATCTTTATGGTGGACACGTGGATATATGGGCCACAAGAGCTTGCAATATGTATTCAGTCAGAAGGAGTTGAATTTGAGGTAGAGAAGGTGGTTGGAGCTGCTAAAGGACTATGACATGAGCATCCTCTATCACCTAGGTAAAGCTAATGTAGTTGCTAATGCTCTTAGCAGGTCAACTATGGAAAGCACTATTCATATAGAAGACGAAAAGAAAGAAATAGCTAAAGAAGTACACAGACTTGCCCGTTTAGGGGTGTAGATTAAAGATTCAGATGAAGATGGTGCCATTGTTAGAAATGGGGCCGAGTATCCTTAGTGGCGGAGATGAAAGAAAAGCAAGACAGGGATCCTATCCTCCTTTAGTTAAAAGAAGATATTCAGAAACAGAAGGTATTGGTGTTTTCCAAAGGGGAAGATGGAGTCTTGAGATATCAAGGCAGGTTGTGTATGCCGAGTGTTGACGGTCTTAGAGACAGGATCTTAGCTGAAGCTCATAATGCCAGATACTCTATTTATCCTGGTGCCACAAAGATGTATAGAGATTTATGAGAAGTTTATTATTGGGGTAGCATGAAGAGGGACATTACAGAGTTTGTGTCTAGATGCTCGAATTGCCTGCAAGTTAAGGTAGAGAACCGAAGGCCTTAGGGTGTAGCCTAGAACATAGAGATTTCAGAATGGAAGTGGGAGATGATTAACATGGAATTCATAACAATCTTACCTCGAACCCGTAGACAACATGATTCGATATGGGTTATAGTAGGCAAAATGACAAAGTCAACTTATTTTCTACCAGTCAAGATAACTGATACAACTGAGGACAGAGGAGCTCAGTTCACAACATAATTTTGGAAGTCCTCTCACAAAGGGCTTGATACGAAGGTGAACCTTAGTATAGCTTACCATCTGCAGAAAGAAGGGCAAGCAGAGCAAACTATACAAACCCTTGAGGATATGTTGAGGGCGTGCGTGATAGACTTTAAAGGTAACTGAGATAATCACTTACCCTTGATTGAGTTTTCCTATAATAATATTTTCCAGACAAGCATACAAATGGCACCGTATGAAGCTCTTTATGAAAGAAGGTGTAAATCATCCATTGGGTGGTTTGAAGTTGGTGAGGCTAGTTTGATAGGACCTGATCTAGTTCATCAGGCTTTGGAGAAGGTAAAGGTTATCCAAGAAAGGCTAAAGACAGCCCAGAGTTGGCAAAAGTCATACACTGATGTTAGAAGGAGAAATATGGAATTTGAAGTAGGTGATTGGGTATACCTGAAGGTATCACCAATGAAAGGAGTTATGAGATTTGAGAAAAGGGGGAAGCTCAGTCCACAATATATTGGCCCGTACCAAATTCTGAGAAGGGTTAATGGTGTAGCTTACGAGTTGGAGTTACCAGCAGAGTTAAGTGTTATACACCCAGTATTTCATATTTTTATGCTTAAGAAATGCTTGGGAGATCCCTCTCTAGTTGTTCCTGTTGAAAGTGTGAGAATTAAAGATAACTTGTCATATGAAGAGATCCCGATGCAGATATTAGACTGATAAGTTCGCAAGTTGAGGACCAAAGAGATAGCTTCACTAAAAGTGTTGTTGAGAAACCAATTCGTGGAAGAAGTCACATATGAAGCAGAAGAAGACATAAAGGCCAAATATCCACACTTGTTCGTTGGCCTAAATGAGGACCTTAAAGGTAAACTTACATACTTGATCTCGAAGAGTTATGCTTGTTCAAAGTGTAGTAACTTTGTTGTCTTGAGCTATATTTTTCATATCATTATCATTCGAGGACGAATGATCCCAAGGGGGAGATATTGTGACACCTTCGTGAGAAGACCAAAATGCCCTTAGAATTAACCATGCACGTAACGCTTCTTCCCATGCTCCATTCATAAATTTAAGACCATCTTTGCAATCAACACAAAAAATTGAGTAGGAAGAATGGTCTCGACTCGAATTTTAAGCAACCGAGGCAAATTAACTATTTTCGGGCAGTGAGGTTTCTGCGCTAGGGGTACAACGTGCTTGAGACGCAAAATCACACTTAGGAAATTTTTTAAATTTTTGACAGAGAGTAGTTTCACAAAAAAATTGGAAATCATATATGTCCGGGTCTGAGGCATGACACGGACATGTATAAAATCCAAAAATATATATGCACGCGTCTGAGGCACTACACGGACATGCATAAAAAGATCTGACCTTCTCTCTTTTAATTAAGAGAAGCTAATTCTAAACTTTCCCACCCTCTTTAAACCTTAAGCAGTCAGTTGTTTAACCCAATTTATTGATAAAAATGCCATACCCTTTCTATTAACATTAGAGTAAGTTCAAGATTACTCAAGTGTAAAACCAAGAACGATTAGCGCTTCCAAGAAATTCCTTCAAGACCTCCAAGAATTCTTTCCCCAAGTATGTATAGCCCTCCAAAAACTAGTTTATGGATATTTTAGAAATTATACGTTAGTTTCATCCAAGAATTTTCAAACACTAGTTGAGATCAAAGTTCATGTATTTTTGTGAAGTTCATTAAATTTTCATTCATATGTATATATTCTTGATAAGTATTATGATTTTTGATTTCTTTACTATTAATTTGAGGTATTGTTACCAAAATTTAGAACCTTGAATGAACTTCTGTAAAATTTTGTATGGGTTTCATGAATACTCATAAAGCTTAAAGTTTGAGTTAAGTTTAAAAATTATTTTTAGAACTGCTTTTGCATTTTAGCTGAGTAATCCAGTATGTTTTAAAATACTTGAGTTGATACTAGTTTCAGTCAAGTCAAGGAGTCCAGATGAGAAAGTTTCAGAAAAGTTAAGATGGGCTAAGTCCCCGAAAGACCAAAAATATTTTGAGAATTCATATCCTTTAAGTTATGAGCTATATAAAAGTTATTTTTGGGAGTAGTGTTGAGCATCGATATGATAGGATTGTACCAAGGTACATCCTTTACTAGCCACTGAGATGGCCTAGTTTGGGATGGATCCACTACTCTAGTCTTTTGTCTCCTACCCCGGCAAAGTACGAGATGGCTCTGGCAGCGTGGGCAAGATGCTGTATCACTGCCACGAAGGTCATAGTGGTGGTCGTTGGTTAGAGAAACTCCCCAAGTTAAAGCAAGTTATGTTTTTATACAGATTTTCAACATTTTTACTTTTAGCATGTTTATTTTCAGCATACAGAGTATTTATTACTTATGTTATTCTATTTTGCGATATGATTATGTACTTTGAAATATTACATCACCCTGAGTTCCTATTTTGGCCATCTTACATACGTACATTTCATGTACTGATGTACTTAGGACCTGCATCATTTTATGATCCAGACGCAGGTGATAGAGTCCCTCAGCAGACGCTTCGTTGAGGATCAGACGTCTTCCAGATATCTGTGAGGCCTCTTCTCAATTTGAGGCTTGGAGTTGTTTATGTTTTCCTTTCAGCATTTACTTTCAGTTATAGCTGCTTGGGGCCTGTCCCGGTAGTTCTTTCAGAATATTCTAATAGAGGTTCCATTGACTATGTGTCAGATACTTCAGTTCTTATTGATTGATTTAACTATCAATCTATTTCCCCATTTTAGATTATTCAGACAAGTTTAGAAGCTTTATGTTTATTATTTAAAGCCTTTCCACTATTATTGAAGTCTTTCGCTGCGTAACTAGTCAGGACAAGTGCTTCGCTTAAGACCAGTAATGGTTCTGAGTGTCAGTTACGTCTAGGGTGTAGGCTCGGGGCGTAACACCAAAAATATAATTGAAGATAACTAGGACATTAGCAATATTACATTAATAAAAGTTCTCCAGATAAATTTATAATGCTAAATTTTTTATATAGAAAGAACTTGATAACTCTAGAGTACTTTATTTAATTATAATATTAAGATATACTCCGTTCATCCCATATTATATGAACACTTTTCATTTTACACAATTATTAAGAAATCATTATTGCACTGGTGAACTTTACTATTTTACCCTTCATTTATATCAATGTATATTAAATTAAGTTAGAAAAAATAATTAACACACTAATTAGTGGTAGGGGTAAAATAAAAAATAAATAATTAATTCTATCCTAATTTGGTAAGTGCCCATATATTATGAGACAAATATTTATAAAAAAATGCCCATATAATTTGGGATGGAGGTAGTATAAATTTAATTAGATTACTTATGACCGTGCAAAGTGCGGGCTAATTACCTATATATCCATGATATTTAGTATTTAAAATATACTAGTTTAATATAGTTTATAATTTATTAAAGTTAAAATTAAAATGTTGCAAAAAAAAAGAAGGGGAACATTCCTTTTAGTCTGTCATTCTTTTTGAAATGGAGAGAGTATAATTTATTAAATTAAAAAAAATGATGTAAAATGCATATCTTCTTGTAGATAGTACAAAAAAGGCGAGTTTCTTTTCTCATGTGTGCTATTGTCTTTTTCCTAAATATCTCTTCGCTCAATATTCAAAGTCTATAAACTACAAGAATAATCAAATTTTGTAAATTCAATAATTAATGTTGTATATTAGTAGTTGCATTTCCCAAAAAATTGTATAAAATAAACCATTCTTAGTTGTAATTGAAATTAGCAAAACAAGTGAAATAAAAAAAATTATTCTTTCACTAACATCATCGTCTACTAATCTGCTTTACCGTGATCCTTTCTCTGCGTTTTTATGTTATTCTGGTAAGATCCCTGTGTTTATGTCTTTTTTTCTTTTAAAAAATTATGGATCTGGATTGATGTGGCCTGATTTTGATTTTCTGGGAGTATCCGCTTTTAGTTTAGGTTATCTGTGATTAATTTTTTGCGCAATGGGATCGAGAAGGGTTAAAACATCTGAATTCTTATGAATTAAGAAAAACTTCTTAATTAAATAGAAGTAATAAAAAAAAGTACATGATTAAACAGGAGGAATAGAAATGTTTGATGTTGTTACTTGTTTATGAGAATTTGTTTGGATACTTTGCTAGATTTCTAGCTCTCACTATATATGACAGATTTCCTATTTGGGTTGTACCTCTGTTCACAATAAATTTCAAAGTGTCAAAACTAACTGCAACAAAAACTAAATAACAGAAAGATGTAATTAATTTTTTTTATTGATGAATTTGTGAATACAATTCCGTTACTCTCTTGATTCTTTCTCCTAAAATTTTCCAAAATCCAAGGGCTTTCTGTAGTGTATTTCTTGAATTGTTGGATGATTTAGATCCCTTAGAGATGTATTTCAATCGCCGGGAAGCTTTGTTCTTCGAGAAGATTTTTGGAAAGAACTCGTTGATCACTCCTTGGAAGAAATATGTAGTAGATTGTGTAGCTTTCCACAATACTTTCTCTAATGCTTGCTCAAGTTTTGTTAGAATGTTATTTGAATGTCATGTCTATCCCCTCTTTAAGTTGTAGGGGATGGACATAGTTTCTTGTGATTGGCCTAAAGATGTCATTTTGAAACTTGTGAGATCGGTTCTTGCATTTGGCTAAGATTTTAACATCATTTGGACAAGTGATGTCATCTTGTTGGTCTTGGATGCTTCGTCACAATGACACGGGCATGAATTTTGGCTTCAAGGTGAGATGAACCTTGGACTTGAACTTAATAAAATAGACTTTATATATTTTTTAACCTTAAATTAATCATTCAACCCAAATGAATATGGATTTAATTCAAAGTTCGTATGAATACAATCCAATAAAATTAATGTGTCTACAAAGCCTCCCGAATATTAAGTTAAAACCAAGGAATTTAAGTTGAAATACCCTAATATTGATGGTAAGTAAAGGTATTAGTTTGAAAATCACTTACCTAATGAGTTCCTTGAAAATTTCCTTTAAAAATGACCCCTCGAAGCTCTAATTTTCAAAACTGGTGAAATTAGGATATTTTTTCTGATATTCAGTCTCAAGAACCACTCTCAAAGGTAGCAACAGTGACCAAAGGGTCATTTAAGTTACACCCAAATGGTTCGCTGTAGCGAAACCTAGTTCACTTAATTGAACCCCACACCCCTTAGCTTTAGTGGGACCTAATCCGCTTAAGCAAACCGTACCCAAAAAGGGTGGTCTCAAACCTGGTCCGCTTAAGCGACACCTGCAATACCAGATATTAGAGATTTTTGAAAAGATTAGCTAAGTCTCTGATTAAACCCTCGAGATTCTTTTGAAAGCCCTTTCATACAACCTACATATGCTACCTACACAATTTGACGTTTGGGACTCAATGAAATCATAAAAAGCTGAATCCGAGGTCCCCTTGACTCGAGACCTGATGAAACATAACTAAAATAGTTAAAACTCAAAAAGTACAACATGCCATTAGGGCTTCCAAAAATATGACTATGCCTCTCTTAGGCCTAAAATCACCTCCTGAATTCGACAAAGCTATCAGAAATTTAATCCGAGCATTCGAACTCAAAATATTGACCATTGTCGAACATAACACATTTAAAGCCAAACTTTCCAACTTCAGACCTCAAATCCCCCCCCCCCCAAAAAAAAACATAATTCAGAAAATAAAGGTGCTTCTAGACTAATTTTGACATTACAAAACTGACAGAACTCTTGAAATTCCATTTCGAAACTTAAAACTCCAAATGTTACAAAAATTCACTTTTAACCATCTTAAACCTTTAAGACTTTGATACTTGCATACTTCTCACCCTTTTTTTTACTATTTTTCCAAGACCAATAGCGTAATCGATTAAATAACACCTTAGAAGTTAATGGGAGGGGTATAATGGTAATTTGTCGAGGATTTTTAAAAATAGCCATTAAGGTCATTACATCATCAACCACTAAAAACAATGTTCATCCTTAAACATAGGATAAAGAAAAGCACCTATGGACTCGGAAAGCTAGAGATATTTAGCACATATATTTGACTTTATCTCCCAAGTTGTGTCCTCGACTGACCGATGTTAACTAAAGTGATCTCCTTAGTCTCATGCCTTCAAGCTTGTGTGTCAAGTATATCAACTGGATTTTCATCATATGTCAAATCTGGACACAACTCTGCTGAATTATAAGAAATCACATAGCACTCGTCCGATATGTATCTGCTAAGCATAAAGATATAGAACACAAGATGAACTGTTGATAGTCTAGGTGGCAAAGCTAACTCATAAACCACCTAGCCCACTCTTCTCAAAATCTCAAATAGGCCAATAAACCGCGAGCTAAGCTTGCCTTTTTTCCCAAATCTAATCACATCCTTCATGGGTGATACTTTCAGCTACACTTGGTCACCTACCATAAACTCCAAAGGTCGGATCCTCCTGTCAACATAAATCTTCTAGTGACTCTTAGCTATCAACAATCAAATTTGAATAGGGAAAACCTGCTCCATATCATCTCTAATAAGCAAGTGAACACCTAAGTCACCCTCTGAAACCAAGTCAAATTCCCCCAATAAGAAATTGATATCTTTGACCATACAATGCCTCAAATATGTCATCTGAATGCTAGAGTGGTAAGTGTTGTTGTAAGCAAACTCTGCCAAGGGTAGGTGTTGATCGCAATGAGCCCAAAGTCTATCATGCAGGCTTAAAACATATCCTTTGACACATGTATAGTCCTCTTAGAATGTCCACCAGTCTGGGGGTGAAAGGCTAAACTCAAATCTAATCGAGTACCCAATCGATGTTGTAGGGTCCTCCAAAATTGAAAAGTGAAATCCAAACCCTGATCTAACATGATAGAGATAGGTACCCCATGCAAGCTAACAATCTTATGGATGTGGATCTTGGCCAACTACTCTAGACTGTAACTAGTCCTCACTAGAATGAAATAAGTTGATTTGGTCAATATATCTACAATCACCCAAATGGAGTCAAACTTACCCAAAGTCACACATAATCCAGTCATAAAATCCATGGTAATAAATTCTCACTTTTTCTCGGGAATGGACATCCCCTGTATTGAATCTCCAGGCCTTTGATGTTCATATTTCACCTGGTGGCAATTCAAATCCATGAACTTTGCAATGTCTTTCTTTATACCACACTAAAAATAATATTGCTTCAAATTATGGATCAGTTTGGCCACTCTAGAGTGAATGGAATACTTGGCAATATGTGCCTCCTTTAAGATCATATGCACCCAATCATCTACCTTTAGACAGACAAATATACCCACTGGTCCTCAAAACACCCTGTGAGTCAAGAGAAGTCGACTTGGCTTCACTCTTCAACAACTTGTCCCAAATTGTACATATCTTATCATTGTCAAACTAATGAACATAGATTTGGTCCATTAAAGAAGATCTAGCCTGAATAAAGGCCAATACACTGAGGTAGAGAAATATCAAGTTAGATCAACTGGCGAGCTAAGGATTGAACCTCTAAGGCCAAGGGCTTATCCTCCATCCTAAAAAATGCCAAGCTATCCATACTAGTAGCCTTCCAGCTCATAGCATCATCTACCATATTGGCCTTGGCCAAATGATATAAAACAGTGATGTCATAATCGTTCGATATCTCCAACCACCTACACTGCCTCATGTTCAAATATGGCTGAGAGAAGATATATTTGAGGTTCTGATGATTGGTAAATATCTTATAATGCACCCCATATAGATAGTATCTCCACAACTTCAACATAAATATCATGATCGTTAACTCTAGATCATAGGTGAGGTAGTTCTTCTCGTGCACCTTCACTTGACATGAAACATATTCTATAAATCTACCTTCTGCATCAATAAACCACCCAAATCCACACTAAACACGTCATAATAAATCACAAAAGGTACACCCTCCACGGGCAGTGCTAGAATAGGTGTTCCAGTCAACAACTCTTTGAGCTTCTAGAAGCTTGCTCACACTCCCCGATCCACAAAAATAGTACCTCCTTCTAGGTGAGTTGAGTCAATGAAGCTACACTAATAGAGCATCCCTGAACAAATCTCTGCTAATACGTTGCCAAATTAACAAAACTCTCAATCTCCATTACAGAAGTTAGTCTCACCCAATCCTGCAAGACATCCACCTTTGCTGAATCTACCATGATACCATCCTTTGTCACCAGATACCCCACGAAAGATACAGACTCAAGCCAAAATTTACACTTGAAGAATTTAGCATATAACTTCTCTTCTTTCAACCTTTGAAGTACAGTCTTCAAGTGCTGAACGTGATCTGCCTCATTCCTGGCATAAAAAATTATTTAGTCGATTCTCATCTTAAATATCATGCAGTTTAATAATTTATAAAATATAAGATAAACATAATGATATTTAATTGACATTAAAATTTATGTAGAAAATCTTGTTCTTACCAAATTTGGAGAGTAGTTTTCTAAGATTTGTTGACTTAACTATGATTATAATATTTTGTTGACATAATATAATCTTAACCTTTAAAAATTGATGTTGACACCCAATTTTTACCCTCCACGGTGTCAAATTAATTACTGAGTCTTTATTTTATCTTAACGATTTTTAAATAATTATTTTCAAAAAAAAATAAAAAAAAAATTAAATCGGGCGCATGTACCACACGCGCCCCCAATTCCCCATTTCATCCTCATTCTTCTCCCTCTTCTTCATTTTACAGCAAAAAAAACAGAAAAAACCTAAACCTAAACCAGCGTCGCCGCCTCCATCTATCTCCCATCTTCATCTCCTTTGAATCCCCAAACCAGTTCCCCTTTCCCCTTCTCTTCCTCTTCTTCTCCTTCAAACAACCCAAAAAATCAACGACAAAAAACCCAGAAAACCAGCGCCGCCGCCGTCATCGCCGCAACCCCTTTCCCCCTCGATATTGCTCTATCTCTCTCACTACACGCCCATCTTCAACCCAGAAAAATTGCAGAGCCAAAAACCAAAAAATTCGGCGCAATTTTCTCGACAAAACCCAATGTTTTCCCGACAAACCCGCACCCCTAACTCTCTTGTCCCCCACACGAATTTAAGTGGGAATCAACAAACCCTTTTTCCTTCAAATTTGAATTCAAAATCATCAGCTATATAATTCCCTCTTCTTTATCGTTTTGAGGGGGGCGGTGGATAGTGAAAAAGAAAAAAAATCAGAGAATAAGAATCGAAATCAAAAATGGCTTCAGAATAAAGTCAAACTTCCAGAAATTTAGGACAATTCTGTGAAATCTGTTGAGGCTCAAGTCAAATCAAAGTCGTAAGTTATTTGGTCTTAAGTCGATTATTTAGGTGGTGTCGAAGCTTTGTCAAGCTCGTCGTCGTCCCAATTCGCTGCCCCAAAAAAGGTAATACCCCTATCTCACTTTTTCATTTCAAGTTTCACACACTGTGTCGAATGTGAATGTCGTAGCTATGCTGAAGCAGTCCTATTTGTGTCTTTGTTCATCTCTACTAGAAGTATCCTGAATTGATGTTTCGATGTTGTTGTTGTTTGGTCGTCAAGATATTGCTAGGCTGAGTTGTGATACTATGTTACTTTAATTGGATATAAGAAGGCTCAATTTCACTCTAATGTTATACTC
>JAOTQJ010058094.1:4035-17628 GCA_025642045.1 Solanum sejunctum
TTAGATAACCATAAACAACCATGAGTCAAACACATAACATAATTACATCACTTGTCCAACAACACCTCTAGCATAGATAGGGCGGGGACCAAGGCACTTTTCGAGCTCACCCTCGTAGTATCAAGAGTTCAACATAAGAAAGAATAACATAACTAGTGTCCCTGAACTTGAGGACTCACCAAGCTTATCTTCAAGATGTCAAAAGATAACCATGTGGAGGATGATCGTGAGGAGTTCTGATTCCTACATGGTAATATCATGCAGGCATAGAGTATAGTTAGTACGTTTAAATGTACCAAGTATTTAGGATGCAATGCAATAAGAGATAGGCAACATAGTCAAAATGCATAATCATAAGCAAGAGATAGTATATTAGCAACATGGCATGCATGAGAAATGCTTAAGGTAAAACATGATTGTATAAAACATAATACATGTGTAGGAAAAGACCATATCCATATAGCCCAAGCAAGCTTTGCTTGAACTATAAGGCTTGCCGCCCTTTTCGAAGGTGATTGAGGTGCATACCCCTCAATGAGGTAGTACAAGCTTACCACCCCCGACAAGGCAATTGGGTACATACTCCTCAACAAGGTAGTACAGACTTACCACCTCTGACAAAGTGATTAAGGTATTTACTCCTCAACAAGGTAGTATGGGCTTAACATCCCCCGACAAGGTGATTGAGGCTTAACATCCCTCAACAAGATTGGGCTTAACACCCCCCAACAAGGTGTGGTCAACTTACAACAGCACAGATACTTTTCATGAATTCAACACATACATATGTTCCTTTCATCATCATAAAGTCACTTGACTCATAGGCCATGCAATAGATCTCAATATCTCAAGAATTCTTAACCATACATTTTATCAAATACTTGGAAGGTGTGTAATTCTAGTTCAAAATCATGCAACTCAAGTGTGAAATCATGTGAGAAATCTTAAAATAAATCAACCCACCAACACTTGGTAACACTCTCATGCAAGATACATTGAAACTCCTCCTCAAATCTCATAATAGATCATAGATTTATAGCTCAAAACATGCTTAAACAGTCAATATTTTATGAAACCTCAATATAATTTATAATCAAGTTCATAAAAAGAGATACCCATAGATGATTCAACTTGAAAACATGCAATTTACATAAAAAGGAAGGTTGGGCACTATTGGTGAAAGGATCTAATGGTTGAAACCCACATACCTCATTTTCGAAGATTTTCTTGATGAAGATTTGAATGAGAACTTAAAGCTTTAATGAATTTCTTGTAATCCGGAGATAAGTTTGGGACCCTTGAATTTGGATAAAATATTTGGCTAAGTGTTAGAGAGGGTTTGGGGAGTGTCCTGAGTGATATGGAGTTGAAAAATGACTAAGTATAGGTGTATTTACGCATAGGAGGGCTTAGGCCTAAGGCCCCAAAGCCTTAGGCCTAAGGACCCAAAGCCTTAGGCCTAAATAGTGAAAAGTGAAAAAAATTACACATTTCCTCGCCACTGGCGCGTTGCACCTCGAGCGCGAATCGACAATGGATAAGAAACTTTTTGAAAAATGAAATGATTGCTCTAAATTAGGGTTATACCCATTCCTCACTCAATTTTTCCCCTAATCATAAATATGAAGTTGGATTTTCGATATGACACACGAATTTTGAGATATATGAAAATTGCGATTATGGGCATTTCCGAGACACATTTTCAGGTACTTTGGGGCGTTTCAATATCTCCCCCTTGGGAACATTTGTCCCTAAATGTCAAAGGAACATATCTAAGAAAAGTAACCAAGATGATTTCAGCCTAACACATGAATGCAACAAATGCATTAAAATCTTATTTCAAAAATCTCAATATAAGTGTCAAAAATCACCATAAACTTATCAACATAAACATGGATGCATGCAAATGACATAAGAGTCAAAATTTAGGACTTGATATCATATAGGGACTTAAATTAGTACCTTAAGCTTGAGTTAAATGGAAGAGATAGGGATATAGCTTTTGCATATCCACCTCGGCTTCCCATGTGACACTTTCAACTTGTTGGTTCCTCCAAAGGACCTTAGCAAAAGCTAAATCCTTGTTCCTCAACCTCTTCACTTGTTTATCCAAAATTTCTACCTTAACCTCTTCATAAGTCAAATTGTCTTCAACAACACCCACAATATCTAAAGGCACAATAGCACTTGGATCACCTACGCAATTCCTTAACATAGACACATGAAAGACCGGATTAACCATATTCATATCATTGGGAAACTCCAACTCATAGTCCACCTTACCAATCCTCCTCAACATTCTATAAGGAACCATAAATCTTGGACTCAATTTACCTTTTTACCAAAATGAACTACACCTTTCATAGGTGAGACCTTCAAATAGACCCAATCACTAACCATAAATTCAAGATCCCTTCTCTTACACTGATATAGGGATTTTGTCTACTCTGGGCTGTTTTCAATCTTTTACTTATCATCCTCACCTTATTTATGGCCTTCATAACCAAATTTGATCATAACAAATACATCTCCCTCACCCTCAAACCATTCAACCGGAGACTTACAACGACTACCATAGAGAGCCTCAAAAGGAGTCATACCAATGCTTGAATGATAACTATTGTTGTAAGCAAACTTAATGAGTGGAAGGTGTTTATCCCAAATACCCTTAAACTCCAAAACATAAGCTCTAAGCATATCTTCAAGAGTTTGGATAGTTCTTTCGGCTTGGCCATCCGTTTGAGGGTGAAAGGCCGTACTAAGCTTAACCTTAGCACCAAGACCTCTTTGGAAGGACCTCCAAAAGTGAGAAGTGAATTGAGCACCATGATCTGAAATGATAGACAAAGGCACTCCATGCAATCTAACCAACTCATGAATATATAATTTGGCATAATCTTCACCACCATAAGTAGTCCTAACCAATAGGAAATGAGTCAATTTTGTCATTCTATCAACCATAACCCAAATAGATACAAAATGCTTTCTAGCCTTAGGCAACTCAACCATAAAATTCATGTTAATTTCCTCCCACTTCCAAGTAGAAATGTCTATGTCTTGGGCTAGGATACCCATAAACACCCCACTTAGAGCATCGGCCACAATATTAGCCTTACCGAGGTGATAATGCACTCATATCATAATATTTAAGGAGCTCTAGCCACACCTTCTTTGTCTCAAATTGGGATCTTTCTGGATGAACATATATTGAAGACTCTTGTGATAGGCAAACACATCAACATGGACCCTCTTTAATACCTCTCTTGCGCTGAACATATAGACCATATATGATGCTAGAACGTGGGTCCAAGTTACACCCTTAATACAAACTTTATTAAAAATTGAGCTTGGACAATTTCGACATCGAGCCTCGTCTCCTTTTAACTAGCGATTTTAAGCTAAGCAAGTAGCTGACTCACCTTCTTCCTTCTTAAGTCCTACAAGCACCTTAATTTTCTCACTTTATTTTAAGTTCATTATCTCCTCAATTCGACACAAAACATATATTCACTCGACCCTTTTAAGCGCTAGACGCACGTATAGCCCATTAACACGAGATTCAAGCACTTTAGAAAGTTCGTGCTAATTTGTCTAAACCATATCTTGTTTCATTTGCATTGTGCCAATGTCCTAAGGTATGGTGTATTACATAAGGTCCCTGATGTTGTTACTGGTATATTGAAAATCTCTGACTTTGATGTGTACGCTTTGATTGATTCGGGTGCCACTCTTTCCTTTGTTGCCCCTCTTATTGCTAAAAAGTTTCATATTGTCTTCGAGTTATTGCATGAGTCATATAAAGTATCTACTCCTATTGGTGCCTCTATTATTTCTTGGAAAGTTTATAGAGGTTATCCTATTCATATTTTGCATAAGTTGTTACCTTGTGATCTTGTTGAATTAGACATGGTGGATTTTAATATCATACTTGGGATGGATTGGTTGCATGCCTACTATGTGTCTATTGATTGTAGAACCCATAGGGTCAAGTTTCAATTTCCTAATAAACCCGTCCTTGAGTGGAAAAGTCAAGATGTAGTGGTCGAGGGTAGATTTACTTCATGTATCAAAGCACATATGTTGATTTCCAAGGGATGTTTGTATCATCTAGTGAGAGTTACAGGTGTGGAGTCCAAAGACCCTTCCATAGAGTCGGTTCCAGTTTTAAATAAGTTTCTTGATGTCTTCTCGAATGAACTTCTTGGTGTCACTCCTGAAAGGGAGATAGACTTTGGTATATATCTTCTTCCCGATAATCATCCTACCTCCATTCACCCTTACAGTATGGCACCAATGGAGTGGAAGGAGTTAAAATAACAATTGAAAGATTTGTTAGAAAAGAGATTTATTAGACCAAGTCAATCAACTTTAGGTGCTCCGATGTTGTTTTAAAAAAAGAAAGATAGGTCACTTGGGATGTACATTGACTACCTGCAACTTAATATGGTCACTATAAAGAATTGGTATCTTCTTTCGAGAATTGATGACTTGTTTGACCAATTGCAAGGGGCTACCTTTTTCTCTAAGATTGATCTTTGGCCGGGTACCATCAATTGAGGGTAACAGAGTGTGATATTCCCAAGATAACCTTCTATACTAGCTATGGGCACTATGAATTTGTGGTGATGTCCTTTGGGTTTACTAATGCACCAACCATCTTCATGGACACAATGAATAAGGTCTTCAAACCCTACCTTAATTCCTTTGTCGTGGTCTTTATAGATGAAATTTTGATCTATTCACATAGTAGGGAGGAGTATATGGGTAATTTGAGGGTGGTGTTGTAAATATTGAGGCAGGAGAGCTTGTATACTAAGTATGACAAGTGTGGGTTTTGGTTGAAGGAGGTTGCATTCTTGGGTTATGTGGTGTCAGGGGATGGCATTAAAGTGGATCCTAAAAAGATTGATGTAATCAGGAATTGGCCTAGATCGTTGACCTCGTCTGATATTAGGAGTTTCTTGGGCCTCGTGGGTTACTATAGAAGGTTTGTGAATAGATTCTCCTCCATTGCTTCCCCTATGACAAAATTGACTCAAAAGAAGGTTAAGTTTGCATAGACTGATGAATGTGAGAAAAGCTTCCAAACATTGAAAGGTAGACTTGTATCCACTCTTATTGCCACTATCAGATGGGCTTGATGATTTTTTTTATGTATTTCTAGAGTTGGTTTGGGTTGTATGCTAATGCAAAATGGTAAGGTCATAGCCTATGATTCTAGGCAATTCAAGGTACATAAAAAGAACTACCCTACACATGATCTTGAATTAGTCGCTGTTGTGTTTGCATTAATGATTTGGCATAATTATTTGTATAAGGTGCATGTTGATGTCTTCACCGATCATAAATGCCTTCAATATATCTTCACACAAAATGATCTCTACTTGAGATAAAGAAGGTTGCTAAAACTTCTCAAAGACGACATGAGTGTGCATTATAATCCAGGTAAGACAAATATAGTGGTAGATGCTTTGAGGTGGGTGTCCATGGGTAGCCTAGCTAATATGGATAGTGGTGATAGGGAGATGGCTAAGGAGGTGCATAGGTGGGCTAGATTGGGGGTTAGGTTGGAAGAGGTTGGTGATGATGGTGCTGTGGTTATTGATGGGTCCAAGTCTTCCTTGGTTGATAAGGTGATAGTCAAACAAGATCTCAACTCCTCCTTGCTTGAATTGAAGGCCTTGGTGAAAGAAGGCAAAGTAGAGGTTTTCTCCCAAGGGGGAGATAGTGCCCTTAGGTACCAAGGTAGGTTATGTGTGTAATGTGTTGATGGTTTAAGGGAGAGAATTCTTGATGAGGCCCATAATTCTTCTTACTCTATCCACCCCAGATCCACCAAAATGTATATAGACTTGAGAGATGTGTATTGGTGGGGAGGCATGAAGAAGGAAATTGTTAAATTTGTTTTTGGTTGCCATAGTTGTCAACAAGTCAAAGCCAAACATCAAAGGCCAGGTGGCCTAACCCAAGACATAGAGATTCCTACTTGAAAGTGGGAGGAAATTAATATGGATTTTGTGGTTGGGTTGTCCAAGACTAGGAAAGGTTTTGATTCTATATTGGTGGTGGTTGATAGGATGACGAAATTGGCTCACTTTCTATCGGTTAAGGCCACATATGGGGTTAAAGACTATGCAAGGTTGTACATCCATGAGTTAGTGAGGTTATATGGGGTTCCTTTATTGATTATATTGGATCTACGTACACAATTTACTTCATATTTTTGGAGGTCTTTTCAAAGGGGTCTTTGTACCAATGTTCACCTTAGTATGACTTTCCATCGTCAAACGGATGGCCAAGCCAAAAGGACAATTCAAACACTTGAAGATGTGCTTAGGGCTTACATATTAGAGCTTAAAGGTAGTTGGGATGACCATCCTCCTTTGATTGAATTCGCATATAACAATATCTATCACTCTAGAATCAGTATGACTCCTTTTGAGGCTCTTTATGGGAGACGTTGTAGATCACCGGTGGGTTGGTTTTATATTAGAGGGGTAGCTTTATTTGGGCCAGATCTGGTTATGGATGCTCTTTAGAAGGTTAAGATGATTAGGCAAAGGTTGAGGACGGCCCAAAGTCATCAAAAATCCTATGTAGATGTAAGGAGGAAAGACTTAGAGTTCAAAATGGGTGATTGGGTCTATTTAAAGGTTTCTCCAATGAAAGGTTTGGTCTATTTTGGTAAAAAAGAGAATTTGACCCCAACGTATATTGGTCCTTATGAGGTGATAGAGAGGGTTGGCAAGGTAGCTTATGAGTTGAAGTTGCCTAGTGAAATGAATTTGGTTCATCCAGTGTTCCATGTCTCTATGTTGAGAAAATGTATTGGTGATCCTAATACCATTATGCCTTTTGATGTTGTGGGTGTTGTGGGGGATAACTTGACCTATAAGGAGGTTATAGTTTAGATATTGGATAGGCAAGTAAGGAGATTGAGGAACAAAGAGGTGGCACCCATTACTTTGGAGGAACCAACAAGTTAAAAGTGTTACATGGGAGGCCGAAGCGAAAATACAAAAGCGATATCCTCATCTTTTCAACTCTACTTGAGCCTAAGGTACAAATCCTATGTTCTATATATGATATCAAGTCTTATATTTCAGCCCCTATGTCATTAATATGCATTCATGTTTAAGTTGGTAAACTTATGATGATTTTATTCTTATGTTGAGAATTTGAAAATGGTATTTTACATGTTAAGTTGCATTCATGTTGGGGTTGATTTGCCCATGATCACTCTTGTATTGTATGTCCCTTTTACATTCGGGGGCAAAAGACCCCAAGAGGGAGATATTGTAATGACGCCAAAAAGTGCCCCAAAACGTGCCTTGGAATGCCCAAAATTATATCTCAAACTCTGTTTATGATTTCAAAAATCCAACTTCGGATTCTTGTTCATGGGTTCTAAATTAGGGCAAAAGGTTCTAACCTGGATGGGGGTTTGTACTAGTCAGCCTAGGGAAGGGTTTGTACTTCTCCACCATGGTAATGAGGCAGCATTATCACCAACCTAGATGCGAGTTAGTACTCATCCACATAAGTGATGTGTTGGCAACATCACTAACCTACCAAGGGGTTTGTACTTTGGAAATTTAGTTTGGTATCTTATATACATATGATATCCTATAAGAGCATGGGTGAATTAAGCATGTTTTACTTATGCATTGATCTACATGTTATGTTGCTATATCATGCCTATTTTCTATTATTATGTATGTTGATTATCATAATTATCTCTTGTTGTGTGGCATCCAACATACTAAGTACATTCAAATGCATATTCTTGCCTACATGATATCACCATGTAGGAATCGGTGCCCAAGTTGATCATCCTCTCTCTCCACGTGGCTAGTCGGTGCTATTCTAAGCTTACTGGTAAGTCCATTTTAAGGACCTTAGTCTATGATTACTATTATCTATGTATTGAGACACTTTCTTATGTTCTATTTTGATAGTGAGGGTGAGCCCAGTTACTTTATCTTAGCCCTCGCTTTATCTATGTATTTAGAGGTGTTGTTGGACTAGTTGTGTAATTATGATATGGGCTATGACTCTTTGTCTTGATGTTGATGTTTTGGCAAGGTATCCTTTCGCCCTTTTCTCCTTTATGTTTGTTTTATGACTTTTACATGTTTTCACGACCAATGATGTGTAATGATAAGTTGAGAGGCTTTATTAGGGTTCCCTTGGGTTCCCCATTGGCCATATCATGTCTATGCCCTAGGCTTGGGTCGTGATATTACCGTCCTGCATGCTACATACTAGAAAAGAATTAGTTTATCTTGTGGTACTGAGTTAGGGAATCATGAAAAACACAAAACCATAGTTTCTCTCCATATTGATTTTTCTCTTGTGTGTGTTAGTTTATTTTTCCATAGATATTTTCAAACCCTCCCGCCTTTGGGGAAGTAAGTTGGTTAACTACTCGAATTGCAATCATTGAATTCTCTTGATTCTATGTATTTCCTGTGCATTCGACCCTAACCTTTGTTAAGTTCTATTTCTTGACAACGACCATTTTATCCTCTAAAATGAGGTATAACTTGGGCGACATCTAGATTTTGGCACCATTGCCAAGGAATATGACTAGACCTAGTTAATTCATAGTAATTTTTTTTTAATCCTTATTTCCCATATTTTACATTTTATTTTTGTTTTGCTTCTTTGTAGGGTGTAAGTGTAGTGTAAACCCAATACACGAAGTCTAGGTAGACCCTGGACTACATTTGCCTAGATATTCCCCAACCAATGGCCCAAGACAACGCCAATAATACGACCAATGTAACTCTGAATAGGAACGAGAATGAAAATGCTGATCACGAGAACCCACCTCTTCTTGAGGATATTGCTCCATAGCCTTAGGATTTTAATGCTAATGCCTATCAGTACAATCAATACAGGCTGAATCCTATGGCTTTGGAGTTGACTGGATTTATTGTGCTGCCACTACTACTGACAAACACAAAGTTCATAGTCTCGAGTGGTTTGCTTTAGATACCACAGAACAATGAAATATTTTTGGGCTTACCATCGAAGGATCCTCATAGCCATCTTCATAATGTTACATTCATCTACAAGAGTGTCATTGGAACACAAAATCTTTCTATGAATGGTGTGGGACTTCGTGCCTTCCTATTGTCTCTTATAGGTAATGCAACATTATAGCTATCTAAGCTCCCGCAGAGTTCGATCACCATTTAGGCAGACTTGCAAAAGGCCTTTTTAGAGAGGTACTTTCCTAGATCAAATAAGCTCAAGTTGAAGGACCAAATAAATAACTTTGACTCACTTATTGGTGGTTCAATCAGTACTACTTGGGAGCGGTTCACTAAATGTTTGAGAAGTATCTCAAACCACCAAATAATTCATAATGCCTTGGTGGATATCTTTTGTCGTGCCTTGATAAGAACAACAAGCTTGTGATGAGACTACCATAGGGGGCATATTCTTGGATCAGCCATTTAAAAAGATCGCATAGCTGATGGAGAGAGTCGCCAAGACTAATCATGCATGGGAGCAGAGAGACAGAGCATCTACCAAAAGTTTACGCATTATCAATATTGGTCCGGAGCAAGCAAAAATCAATGAAGAAATCATGCAAGAGCTTGCACAAATTTGATGAGGTATGGAGGTGATGATAAAGCAGAATTAAGAGTAAGTCAATGCAATAGTTCATCAACCTCAATGTGCACCTATGTAGGATGAGCTTTATTATGATGAGGATGCACGTTTTGTTGTTGATTAGATGTGGGGGGGGGGGGGTTCAAGACCAACCCTTAAGGGTCTAATCAACACAATTAGTTCCTAGGACAAGGAAACTTATGTCACAACTTCAATAGGGATGGAGCTTTTAGGGACAACTGCAAATGACAATATGATAGGAACAGGGATCTAGAGAGAGATGTAGATTAGGGTCACAGAGTTCGGAAATGGACCCTATATACCACCACTTAATTGCAATGCAGGTGTAATTAGTTCCAAAATTAAGGATATGCTTGATCGTCTACTGAAGAAAGCTGAGACATATGATAAGACCCTAAAGGGTATGAAATTTGAGATTTCTACCATCAATCAGAAAATTGAGTTTCATTCTATGGCTATTAAATAGCTTGAACAATAATTTGGTCAAGTGTCAACTTAACTTAATTAGCGTCAGAGGGGTGCACTACCTAGAAACATAGTTTAACATCCTAAAACTGAAGGGCAATGTATGGGAGTCACTACTTGGGGTGGCAAGAGCACTATGGATTCTCCTATTTCAGTTGATGAGGATGATGTTCAATAGGAGATATTTGGGCCAAAAATGATGATGCAGGAGATGATCAAGGCAAGTATGGGGTGACGGAAGCTACTAATGCACCACAGAAGTTGAAACTCATTCCAAGGCCTCCTCCTCCCTTTTCTTAAAGAATCAAAAAGAGGAAGGAGGAAGGCAAATTCAATCACTTTCTGTCCATGTTGAAACAACTCTCGATCAATATCCCTCTCATTAAGGCATTGGAGAAAATGCAAAGATATGCTATGTACATGAATGACCTATTCAGTAAGAAGCACATTGTAAGACAAGAGCTCTCCAGAGAACTTCAGTATTGTAATGCTATTGCTATAAGGTCCTTTGTTAAGAAGCTTAAAGATCCCGACGCTTTCACCATACCCTGCACCATTAGTGATGTGGAGTTCGCAAGGGCGCTATATGATCTAGGTGCCATCATTGATATTATATCCCTTGCGGTCTTCAAGAAACTTGGATTAGGATCCCCTACTCTTATGAGCATGCAATAATCGATGATTGATCACACGATGAAGAAGCCTGTGGGTATACTGTATGATGTGCTGTTCAAAGTTAAAATGTTCATATTCCTCGCAAACTTTGTGATCCTAGATTGTGAAGATGGCTTCAATATTTGTCAGTACATGAAGCTGTTAGATGATCTAAAGAATGATTTCTTGGTAATTGGTGAAGTTTGAGTAACCAATTTGTCAAAGTCGGGATTAGAAATTAGGTGCTGCTTGGGAGGTAGCCCAAGGTTTTTGGTATAATATTGTAGTTGTGGTTTATTTTCTGCTTTTAGATTCACAGGTAGTTTATTTTCTTGTATTTTGATTGTAATTTTTGATAATGGGTTAGTTGCATATAGGGTAACAGTGTATTCTATGAAGAATATGCAGGTATAGGGATAAGTCAGCCATTCTTGGCTGTGAAGAGCATCAGGAAATGTCTCTATGACTGGTTCTATAGGTTGTAAAATACTTTACGACCATATACCATCTCGTAGAGATTTCCAGTGAATAAAAAGTTGTGCACTCTAGTCCGTGAGCCAACTTTACAATCCACAGATAAATCTATGGGTTGTGAATGGGGCTCATGGGACCCAGGTAAGTTTCTTGAAATGTTCCTAAGTATTAGCATTCTATGATCACCTATGTGAGTTGTCAATCACTCTACGACCCATAGACTGATCCACAGATCCCAATCCTAAAATTTAGGGGTTGGATGTTCTATGAAACCATAGTTCATGAACCACAAGTTACTCTATGGCCCGTATTGAGGTTTCATAGAGTCAAAGCCCATTAGACTTTAGTTGACCGATCAAGGTATAAATAATGTGGTCAAATTATTTTGACCTCTTTCTAACCTAGTTTATAAGATTACTCACCCAACCCCAACCCCACGCAATTTCGACCACCGATGGTGACCATACCCCTATTTTTTGGTGATTTTTTGGGGACCTAGGGTCTAGAGCCTTTGCACCTCCTTCATCTTCCACAACTTAATCACAATACTTGGTAAGTTATTGATTAATTAAAAAACTTTTCATTTGCCTATGAATGATAAAGTTGGAATTCATGTTGGTAACGGTAGTCTAGACACGAAACCGATGTTTGAATTTAACATGTGTTAATTGAATTTGGGTTGCCTATATTTGAATGCTTGTCTAAGTCTGAAATTTGGTATCTTTGTCTTGTTTATATGATTTGAATAGTATAATTGGTGTCTATTGAATCACCCATCATGTTTGATGAATTGATTTTGTGTGTAAATTGGTGGGTGAAAAATAGGCGCATAATTTTGTTGAGAAATTGTTTGTCTGCGATCGGAATAGTTAGGGAAAAATGCTCAATCACTTTTGATGGGGTGTATACTTTGAATAACATGTTAGGGTCTTGGTTATGATGTGAAATTCATGTGGATATGTGTGTTTTGCTTCGATATTAGTAGAATAAATGTTGAAAAAGTTGTATAGGATTTATTGTGATGGGCTTAGAAACTCAGGCAAGTGAGTTTCTCGTCTAGAGTGGCTTTTACGACTCGTGGAACTCTCTATGAGTCAGAATTGCCCCTCGTACAAGATTCTGAAAACCTCAAGTCTCTGAGTAGCAATTAGAGGATACCTTCTACGAGCTATAAAACACCTTACGGCCTATTGAAAGATCTCGTAGATCCCTACCTGGAATAAATTCAGACATTGAAAATTTCTATGACTCAGTCTATGAATCATAAACTATTTTACGAATTGTACCTGGTCATAGACTTTTCTAGTGACAAAAATAGTTTGGATCGATGTTTTACGAGAGCTCTTTATGGTTCATAATACCAACTATTGCTCATGAAGATGCTTTCGTAGACCCTTTTAAAACTTAGTATAATTTATTTTTTCATTTCAATTCCTAATTTATGGGGCTAACCAAGGTTCATAAATGTTCATGTTTCAATTACTATGGCCCTAAAATTCAAATGTTATGAGATTCGAGCCCTGCAAAGGAGGCTTTGAGATGAGTCTTCGAATGATGAGCAGGCCACTACACCGAGTAACTTATTAGAGGACCTCATGTTTAACCTTGACGCATAGGTAGCCAGAGCATAGACCAGAGCTGCTGCTAGGGTTGGGCACACATAGGCTTTTGTCATTCGCACTCCCAAGTCTAATAAAGGAGGCAACGATAGGAGAGATCCACCCTAGATGACTTCATCCAGAGAGGAGTCCATCTTCCAGGCAGGCTCTGAGGATGGATCAAAGACGGAGTACTCCATATTGCCTTATTCTTCACCACCTGACACCTTTACAAATTGGTGGTGCATCAAGGGCATGTGGGATGTCTACATGGAGGGCCAACAACATAGACAGTGGGGCAAGCTAGCTCACGCCATTTATAATGAGCCTTGAATACTCGACAATTTCCCCGGCCTTTAGGACACAATAATTAGTTAGGGTTTTAGTGGATCACTCACTCACTTGGACGATGCTCCATGACTATAGTGAGGGAGTTTTATGCCTCATACATAGCAATGGAAGTCAAAACTCTTTCCTAGGCGAAGAAGCCCCTCTCTCAGCCAAGATTGACTAAGATGAGAGTGAGGAGCTGACAAGTAGATATATCGGAGACCACCATTCATCATATACTTTTTGGACCAGAGTTCCCAGCCCCCAGATCCACCGCAGAGTTTAGCTATAAGGTGGGGCAGACGAGGGACCTACTTGTGATAAGAGATATAGAGCAACAAGCTAGCTTGATGAGATGGATGGCTGGTTATATTCACGAGCAAGGTCCAAAACCTGCATGAGTCACCACACCCTTAGAGCCCATTAT